>CAJQZM010039186.1:0-41979 GCA_907164665.1 Colias nastes | reverse complement strand
ACTCACTTGGCACCAGCAGCCAAAGTCGCGTTCAATGAATTGAGTTGTCCATGTATATGATGTAACGGTAATGTATGTAATACTACATCATTTGCTGAGTACTGCCAGGCTGTGTGTAATGCTGAGATCTGAGTGCTCAGCATGCTGTGCGTCCAGACTACGCCTTTGGGTTTACTTGTTGTTCCTGGGTTCGAAGATTTTTTTAAATGAAATAAAAAGTTTTTAAACTTTTCTTAAATTTTCGATCTCTGATTCATAGTTAGTTGTTTAAATTACCAGTTTTCTTTTTAACGTTTATTCAGATTTTTAACTGCATTTTTAATAATTCCTATCTGGATGCAAAAACTACATACTTGGTAAAATATGTTAATTGATTTCTGCAACTATGTTTTTTTTAAGTTGACCATATAAGATTGTACTTATATTTTGATTTATAATCTGCAATGTAAACAAATATTGTAAACTGATAAATACCTCATAAAAACTATAATTAATTCTACTTACCACTAGTATAGATCAACATAGCATCTTTTCCCCCGTACCACAAGTTGTTTGGCCCCGCTTCATTCAAACCAGCCTCTGGCTTCCAACTGTCTGGTATCTCTTCATTTTCATTCTTATCTCTATTTGATACTAATAGTGGCTTAGAGAATTCTTGAACTATAGGACGGAGCAAGTTCTCGTGTTCCTTTGTACAAATGATGAGGCTCGAGCCGCTGTCTTGGATAAAATATTTGAGCATGTCCGGTGGGTGGATAGGTGTGAGAGGGACAGCTAGAAAATAATAAAAACTTAATAACTGAGGTTTTCTTAAGTTAAAATCCTGTATAATGAATATAAAATGTCCATTTTAGAACGAAGTTCCTCATCGCGAGTTGCGAATGAGGGCTTAGCGGAATTAAGACCAAAAGTTGTAACGGCACTTTTTGCTGTAATCGTAAGCCGTGCGGCGTGCGCGTATTTCTCTGTCTATCTCTCTCTCTCTCTCCCAAGTATTTTTTATTAAAAAAATTAAACATATTAAAAAAAATGTGCGTAACATGAATTAGAATTTAGATAATTATTGATAAAATATTACATCTATTTACGACTGATTCATAACATTTGAAATATAAGACGGCACAATAAAACTAAATGATAAAAATACACTTTTTTGACAACAACTATCTTATAGAAGTATGAAAGAATTATTGTAATGATAAAAAATAAATGTAGTAGGCTGTAGGAGAGTGCAGCTTCTAACTCAGAAAAACTTTTAACTATTGCCATTTTATCCTAAAACTAGGCTAAACGACACCATTTAAACATTAATATGTTATGTCACTTTTTTATATGGATAAAAGAAAATGTCTTACCAATGTTTCCTGTCATCCAGATGGCCCATTGTATGATTATATGTGAGGCATTGTTACCGCACATATATGAAATTGTTCTTTCTTTCTCACCCACTAGAAAAAAAATGTTTATTGCTTTTAATAAAATATTCGTACTTAAATACTATATACCTAGTAAGATTAATTTGAAGTTACATACATATAAATTAGATAATATTAATTAATATGCTTTTAATGGTATTCACTATTGATATAACAGATAAATTATTTTCATAAATATCCCATTATAGACAGTAGAAAGAAATCGATGTTATTTAATTACTCTTTTTCCTACATAATAAAGAACATCTTTTTGTTCACAAATGACATTAAATATAACTTAACATGGGCCCTCTACACAATGGGCAGCATTGGCCCAACAAATGATTGTCAATGTTTGCAGCCATTACGTCGATTATGAAATCATCTACAATGACGGCTGATCATGGAAATTTGGCCCTTTACACTATCGCGATTGCCTCTACTGCCCATTGTGAAGAGGGCCCATCATAATGTATAACCGTACAGATATACTTACACAATTGTGCTGCGATATCCTGACTAAGCTTATTGGCAGCCTGGTACAACCCTGCATATGTGTACGATCCCTGTTCATCTTGTACTGCAACCCTTGATGGAAATAATAGAGCTCTACGAAATACTGGCACTACTCCACCTAGAAAAATAAACTAAGATTTAACCTAACTATAATATTATAAATAGGATAATATTATAAATTCGAAAGTAACTCTGTCTGTCTGAACTAATTTGATGAAATTAGGAACCAAGATAGCGAAAGAACGTGTATTATTTTGTGGTTATCCCCAGGAACGGGAACAATGCTGGTTTTTCTTTGACTATGTGCGCGAAGCTACGTGTGGAAAGCTAGCAATTAATATACTGGACCAGTAAAAAGAGATTGATTTGTAATATGGTCTAGCTGACCTTATCACAAATCAATCTCTTTATTATTTCTGCATTATTGTGTATTATATAATATTATTCTAGAGTACTGTAAACTTTTGTTTATCTGGCAGAGATAACAAAAGTTGTGAGGTAATAGGCTCTTTTATCACTACATAGTATAAAACAAAGTTGTTTTCTCTGTCCCTATGTATGCTTAAATCTTTAAAACTACGTAATGGATTTTCATGCTGTTTTTTTTTAATAGATAGAGTGATTCTCGAGGAAGGTTTAGTTATTTGTATGTATATCATTTATTGGGTTTAGATAAGCAGGCGCAGCCGCGGGCGAGTCACTAGTGTTACTATCCATTCAACTTTCAAATAAAGTTGTAAAAATTCTAATAGGATAAAGTTTGCTGTATGTAATGAATAAATTAAGATTTTTCATCATTATTCATAAAGCCAGCTCATAAATAGATTTCAAGACATATTATATACAATTTTCTTTCAATTCCGAATAATAATAAAAATATTATGTTCAGAAATAAATGTTTGACTTTGTTTCAGTTATATTGCATACAAATATTTTTAATGCAAATATCAATCTGTTATGTAATCAAGACTACACCGCAGAGGGAACTTAGATAAAATTGGACATATTATCTACAATGGAACTTTGAAGAGGGACTTACAGTACTCCCAAACTGATAATGCGCATAGAAAAATTCGTCACTGTTCGGCAACTGTCATATTCCCCGAGCCTCCGAAGACTATATGTATATAGAGTGGTTAAATCTATTTTCTTCATGCATAGTTTATTAGAATTATGAGTTTTATTGTGATTTTATGGTAAAAGAGATAAGTAACGAAATTTGTTTCGATAATTCAATGTAAGCTAATAGCGAGGATAAGCCACACAATTGCGAATATATATATTTGTTGTATTGATTTACTTGGAAAATTCTATACTTAGAACTATTAAAGTGTCTTACTGAAGCTGGCGTGATGATGGATGTATGGAAGGTTAAAATAAGACAAAGTTTATATTTAAAAAAAATATTTTCAAACACTGGTTTACATTTAAATTGTAGAAATCTAATCATTGAAATCTCAGTCCAAAGGATTTACAGAATCAGGGATTATCTCTATTTCTGATATCGTAGAATGAACAGAACTGTAAATAATCATTTTATCAGAAAATTCAACTTTGAAACAAAACTAACAAGGGTATGTAACAGCAGCTCTATATAATTTCATACAGAGATAATACGTGCGGTCACCACCAATATATAAAGACGACTGACGGATTTTTGAATTTTTTGACTGACAGGCTACCGTCACCTACCGCCCGAATTGTTTTCGTTTGTGTATGACTCTGAATTGACTCCTATTTCTTTCGAACAAGGTGCAAGATGCAAGTGCATTGTTTAGGGCACTTACGATTCAATGATTCGGAGTGATTCGGGTGTTTCTGGAAATACGATAATTGGCGAAGATCTGCATGCGCATTATTAATTTTGGAGTACTGTACACTAATTTATATTTTAAAAAACATAATAACAAAATAGAAATAATTAAATAGGAGTAACTATTACAGACAATAAAAATAAAAGAAGACAAATCAACCAAAACCAGTTTAGTATAATATACTTTTTGAATTCTTGGCATTATCTATACTGCTGTGATAGGTATATACTTGTTAGATATTAGGTAACAATTGATATAATTATAGGACTTGTTACATTATAAACAGCCTTAATACTAAAGATAAAAAGCTAAACAGTAAAAATAAATATGTTCTGAATAAGTTCTGTATAAGGCTGTGAAGAAGTTGATGAAGAAGTATATCATTTCATTAAATTACATAAAATTTTAATAGAAAAATATTTAACCCTAGTAAAGCTAGTTCTAGCATAATATAATCTTATTAAGCTTTTTAATCTTATCTCATGAATACCCATTACCCATTCATAATTATGTGTGGTATATGTACACATAACATTTATAATACTTTTTCATAGAAATTGAGTTTAAAATTTTTACGTAATTTTTATTTTGTATTTCTCTCATATTTTTGCAACTTTTTCGTTTTTAATGTTTTAAAAATAGATGATCTTTATCCATTACTCTTTCAAAGTCAAGTTCATATTAATGAAAAATAGATCATTTGAAGAGGATCCTTTAATCTAAGCTGTCATCTTGGGCACATAAATTATAAATAGCAGAACATCTATCTTATCATATTTTTATCACAATTGACGCATTATTTTTTTTATGTATTTGATGAAAACAGATTTTCAGTGATTAATTGATATCATTATTCAATACTCTAAGATGATTTTTTTATAAAAAGAATGTCAGTCATAATATTGTAATGAATATATTTTTTTTATCAAGATGCTTAATAAATTTTTTACATTCGTTATTGTGGTTGGACTCTGAATATACTTCTGTAAATCTCAACCTATTATACAATTTTAAGTACTTACCAGCTTTAATATCTTGATTGAATGTATTCAATAAGTCAGCATTGGGAATTTCTTTTGGAACACTATGAGAACACCTTTGGTATGATATAATTCCAAGTGGTTTTTGAAAAAGCCGGTGAAAAGTACGAAATCTTGTCGTCAGTTCCATTGCCATTAAAATTGATAAAAACAATAATTATTTACTATTAGATCTGGATGTACTCAGGGCAACGAAGTAAACTGTGAACGATTTTTTTATATAGGAGTGAAAAGAGATAAAAATAATTTTTATCGCTATTTGGAGTAAAGAAGTTACAGTAGGTAGGTAGGTATTTTGATAAGAAAAATAAACTGTTATCTGATATATTAATCAAAATGACATTATTGACATTTACGGTTTACCATTTCACACCTGACAGAAACTATAATATGACGTAATAGACGTGAATAGACGTTAGTTAGGTAAGCGTTTATTCATTATCATTAGATATAAGCTTCTTGGTTTATTCGTAGAACAGTAGATCTGTGCGTAGAACATTGTTTATTGAACTGCGTTACGGGCGAAATAAATACATATATTAATTACAAAATGCCTTATTACTTGATTTATTCGTTGAAATAATAACTTGAAGGCTAGAACAAAATACTATATCTTATCTATTAAACAAGTATTTTAACGACATTGATAATCTGTGGCGTGACTCGTCGGAAATCGCAATCGGAACTGTGTTGAATTGTCATTGTGTGTGGTTGGCTCAGCGTTTGCTTGTATTTTTCTCTGATATTTTGGATAAACTCAGTGTTATTTTTATTGTATCATCCATGTTGAAACAATAAAATTCAACAATGACTCTTACTAAAATGGAGGTGGACACCGTAAAGGGTGAAGGATTTCGCCCATACTACATAACAAAGATCGAAGAGTTGCAATTGATTGTTGCCGAAAAATCTCAGAATTTACGCCGTTTGCAAGCTCAACGAAATGAACTCAACGCCAAGGTGCGTATGCTGCGTGAAGAACTACAGCTCTTGCAAGAGCAGGGGTCGTATGTTGGTGAAGTCGTAAAACCTATGGACAAGAAGAAAGTTTTGGTAAAGGTACATCCAGAAGGCAAGTTTGTCGTAGATCTTGACAAAAACGTCGATATAAACGATGTCACTGCCAACTGCCGTGTTGCTCTACGTAATGAGAGCTATACTTTACACAAAATCCTACCAAACAAAGTCGATCCCTTGGTATCGTTGATGATGGTTGAAAAGGTCCCAGATTCTACATATGAAATGGTAGGAGGTTTGGACAAACAAATCAAAGAAATTAAAGAAGTTATCGAACTGCCTGTGAAACATCCTGAGTTATTTGATGCTCTTGGTATCGCCCAACCTAAAGGAGTGCTCTTGTATGGACCGCCAGGTACTGGAAAGACCTTGTTAGCGAGAGCAGTCGCTCACCACACTGAATGCACATTCATCCGTGTTTCCGGTTCAGAGTTGGTGCAAAAATTCATTGGTGAAGGTAGCCGTATGGTACGAGAACTGTTCGTAATGGCTAGAGAGCATGCTCCCTCTATTATTTTCATGGACGAGATTGACTCCATTGGTTCATCTCGTATTGAATCTGGCAGCGGAGGTGATTCCGAAGTACAAAGAACCATGTTGGAGCTGCTGAATCAGCTGGACGGTTTTGAAGCCACAAAGAACATCAAAGTCATCATGGCAACCAACAGAATTGACATCCTTGACCCTGCTTTACTCAGACCTGGGCGTATTGACAGGAAGATTGAGTTCCCCCCACCAAATGAAGAGGCTAGATTGGATATCTTAAAAATTCATTCACGGAAAATGAATTTGACTAGAGGTATCAATCTGCGTAAGATAGCCGAGTTGATGCCTGGTGCATCTGGCGCAGAGGTTAAGGGAGTGTGCACTGAGGCTGGTATGTACGCCCTCAGGGAGAGAAGGGTGCATGTCACTCAAGAAGATTTTGAAATGGCAGTCGCCAAGGTCATGCAGAAGGACTCGGAGAAGAATATGTCCATCAAGAAATTGTGGAAATAGATTTATTTGCTTACTTATTATATGTAATTCTCTAATTAGACTTATTTCGCTTTTTATTGTTGTTTTATTTTAATTTCCAAAATCCTCTTATATTAACACACTATGACATATTGATAGACCAATATGTTTTAGGTTTATGGGTAAATGAAAACAATTAATATAATCCAAAACTTTTAATATAATTAATATTAAAAAACAATTCATTCAATTTCATATTCAACAACAACAGTTCATTCCTTATAAATAACATTCAATTTAATAAAACATTCTGCCTGCAGAATAATTATGCATATAAAAATATTTTCAATTATTATTTAAAATAACATGAAAAATTATTTATCTGTTTCGTAGCATTTGCTTTGTATCTCTTATATCTAGATCAGACTCTGTGTCTGATAAATCTTGCTGCGTGTCGAAGGTGAGACCAGCTGTACCCTGTAAAAATAAATATAAAATTTATTCCTTAAAAATATTGAGAATAACTTTAATTTTATTGAATGTGTTTCATTGAATTCATAAACCAGTTATGTATTGGTTTAGTATACAACTCTTTTAGTGTGATAACTTGAATCTACCCTCATTTTAAACAAACTAATCCTAAATCAATAAATCTGAAATAAAAAAACGTAAAGCTAGAATGGGATTTAATTTTAAATTAAATTAAATTTAATATAGAATAACAATACAAAAAACACTGGAATAATACCGACAGAATAATTATTGCTTGTTAAAATTTATAAACTTACAATAGGTTTGTTTTTGTAGAACTTATCTTGCCACATAGTTCTAACGTACAGCAGCGGGTTAACGAATTGATGGCCAATACCTCTGTAAAACATAAGCAACTTAGAATAATTAAGATTTAACCTTTTAAAATTTAAAGCAAATCAAGATTTATTTTATTTCGAGAAAGTACCCAATTTGCAAGATTATTCGTGTCTCTATTCCAAATTTCTTCAAACTCGGTTCAGTGATCTAGGTATGCATGAAAGTGTATTTCTAGGCAGTATTTGTTGAAAAATGTTAACTTAAACAATGAACTAGGTATGTAATTTAATCATTGATGAGACACTGAGTGAGTTCAATTTGGTAGGGTACATTTTACAACGTGTGCCGTGTGGTGTGGGTACAAACTGTAATTTTTGAGTAAAACATCTAACTAACTATTTAAATTTATAATAAAATTGTAAAAAAAATAACAAAGATAAACTTGCTTCTATTTGTAAAATTGTCACAATTTCTTGTAGACAGTTCTGGGTCATCCATTTAAAAAAGGTAGTTACTAAAATTTATTTAAAATCCTTGTATATTTTTTATTTCGATAAGTGCTATAAAATACTTACCCCGCAGTTGGAACTTCGGCGAAAGCATTTGTGAAGTCGGTCATAGCATCGGGTCTATTGTGGTATCTTACTCTGAAAAAAGAACTTCATTTTAGCTGTGATGATGATGATTTTATTATTTTAAATCGAGACATTGTATTTTGTTACTGTAGTACTTATTAGAATACTACAACTTTCTTTTATAATTATGCCATGGTGGTGTAAGTTGGTTATTTCAATTACATATTACTGTCCCTAACTACCTAGGTAGTGCTAATTTTTTTGTTGCTGGTTTGTAAGAACCTCAAAAAATATATCATAAAAGTATCTTATACCAAGAAGAGCATCAAGAATCTTCCAGTTTATCAATTATATCGACAAACAACCATACAATTAATATATACCTACCACTTTCTCACTGTAATATTATGCAATGAATAGCCATAATATTACCTGTGAAGTAACAAATACATAATTATAAATCATTACTTACTGCATGTAAGTCCCATTGCGTCTCTTACACTTAGTAACGAAATGGTAATGCACGAACACGCACATATAAATCGCGAATAGCACAAGTACTATGATAGTTAGTGTGAATGTGACGGAATGGCGTATCGGGTCCTGTTGGATTTGGCCGTTTATCATTAGAAGCTGGAAAGTTAGAAACACGTTAGTATGTAAAAAGATTTAAAACTATTATTATGATAGAATGCAGAATATTTACCTAACTAGCTTATTTAAAATTTATAAAAAGTTACAGCTTTGAAAATGTAAGCTTAAAATTCAATTACATATTTACATGCTCAATTATGAACCAAGGATCTCAATGTTAAGTGTAAAAAAAGAAGATATTATTTATAACTTTCTTCTATTCAACTAACTATATTTAAAAGGTAAACCCATTATAAAATGCAATGCAAGTGCGTACAAAATCACCAATACCATTTATTCCATAATACATATAATTACCCGTAACAATGATTCGATTTTTGAATTTACCGCCTTTTTCAAATGTATACTGACCACAAACATTTTTTTTTATATTTAAAAATTTGTTTATAGGACAATACTTACCTCATTTTGCTTTATCAACGGACACTTTCCATTAGCAGCCAACGCTCCATCCGCGCACACACACATCGGCTTCGCCTCCATTACGCACACATTCGAACACTTATAATTCACACACGAATTTTTCACATCTACCCTCTGTACGCTTTCTTGGTGAAGAATAAAATTAGACGCGTTTAGATGGAAGTAATTTTCGCAAGTTTTTGCAGCGTATAATAGACATCGTTTGAGTTTGTTGTTGTCTAAGAAATAGATGTGGTCTTCGAATAATACTGGGCTGTGCGGATTTTGAATATGTGCGTTGTTTTTGATAACTAATACTCTGAAACAATGTTATAAATACGAAATTATATTGACGCGGGTAAAAATAAACTTTGATTTATAAGAATACATTAGATTGGAGAGAAATAAGATATTTTAAAGTAAATTATTTTACTCATACAATGCACTTAAGAATGAAATGTCATTTTGTCAGAACATGGAAATTGTTTTGCCTACGGGTAGTTACATTTCGACGCTATCCGCAAAAGTCTCTCCTATACAAGAAATTCATCTCATATGAATACATTCTCTTACCAACTTTATTTAATGACAAAGACGACAAAATCAAATAGTCTAACTTCGTTAGCAGTACCTACTCATTATACACGTTTAACCTGTAAAATGTAATTAAGTATGCAATGTACACTCCCAGTGAAACGTACCTATTATTCCCATCATAACTGATCCTCCACAAGCCTGTATGGCTATCCATTACATACACCATCCGTTTAAACCCATCTACTGCTAATCCAGTACAATTAGCCACAGTTCCTATATCGGATATATCTCTGCCGGTGAGAGAAGCTGATCGTATGTAGCTCTCATGTGATTCTACTATGCAGTAGAACATTCGGCGGTTGGTCGGGTCTACTACGAGTGATGATACCTATTGGAAAAATATTTTTTATAATATTATCTTATTATTTTATAACAAACTAGCGTTCCGCCCCGGCTTCGCCCGTGGTACATATTTCGCAATAAAAGGTAGCCTATGTTCTTTCTCAGGGTCTAAAGATTATCTGTGCCAAATTTCATCAAAATCGGTCCAGTAGTTTATGAGCCTATTCATTACAATCAAACAAACAAACAAACAAAGTTTTCCTCTTTATAATATTAGTGTAGAAAAACTAAACTGATTTCAAACGATCAAAGAGTCAGAACAAAGCTTAATAGGACCAACTGGAAAACATTAGCTTCCAAATAAAAGAAAAAAAGCATATAAATCGGTTCTCCCATATGAAAGTTCTGAGGTATCAAACTCAAAACGAACAGTCTCATTGAAAACCTCCTCCTTTTATAGAATACTTTTTAACCAATTTAACTTCTGGATATTTAACGCTATCAGCACCTAATCTACTACAGTGAAAATTTCTTTAGATAATACAAATTGACTTGATAAACACCTCAGCATTTGACGGTAGTTTCTGCAACCGAGCGCAAACTTTCTTCGCATAGTTGCACACTCTTACATAACTTGCTGCAATCTTAGCATCTACGAAATACACATTCCCTGTTATCCAGTCTACGGAAACCTAAAAAAAGGAATATAATTATACCTTTCCTTTTTTTTCATAAACATTAAGACAATGAATTTTTCCCATGTTAAAATCTTCACTTGGTAACAAAATGTTGATTTCGTTAAAATTTTTGTAGAATTCCAATTGGATAAGCAAAATACCTTAGTAGGTTTTCCAATGTTACTTATTGCAGTTATGGAATAGGACTTCTGGTTACGATTCACTTCTATAAGTTCTCCCGTACTGCTTACTGTTATGTACAACTTATTTTTCCTGGAAAATATCAGAAAAAAACATATTTTATTTGGTTCGCTACAGTATGGAACGCTTAGTTTGTCTTCCAACTAGCGAGTAATCCTGACAAGTAATCCTCCCAGATAATCCGTAATCCTGGTTTCAAATAATATAAAAAGGTAATGGCCAGTTTCATAGGTACCTGTTATGTTCTGTTTAGCTTATCTTCCAACTGTGTTTTGTGTAAAATGACACCACTTAGGAAATAAATGCAAAAAAAAATGGTATAAAGAAAGTGAAAGTATATAAAGATATCATGGATTTTATTAGCAAGTGGTGAAATAAACACAATGAAAATTACATTAATGCAATAATATTTACCTAAAATCATAATCCAGATCATCAATTCTTCTACTATACGAATATTCCAGATAATGGTGGTGTGCGAACACTGACCAAATGGCAGAACCTTTAGTGTACAGTACCGTGGCATCACCTCGTATAGCCTTGCACGAACGATGGTCAGATCTATAGTTAGATAAATATATTGAAAAGAAAATGATAAAATGACGTTGATGTAATAGAGCAGAGAAATAATAAGCAATTAAAAAGCTCAATAAAAAAAATATAAGCTTCAGTCAATAAATATTGAACATTTCGTAAACTATACGTTGTTTTTAATATCTGCGGTATTCATTTATTAATAAGTTTGATAGAATAATAAAACAATAAAATTATTCAGTTCTCTACTTTCCACAATAAATTTAATTCACCGTCAGATTGCACTATACAAAAATGTTTCTATATTATCAGAATGCGAAACATAGACTGCATGCATGATAAACAAACTCACCCCAAAGCATATCCCCCGTAGCACGAGCACACAAACGACCCAGGTATATTGTGACACACATGTGAACACACGTCATTCACACACTCGTCCACGTCATCACACATGTCACCACGTGGCTTGTACCCGAGCGGGCACACGCATTGTGGCCCGCGTGGGGTGCGGTGACAGAAGTTGGGACATGAAGTGTTGCAGGGTGTGGCTATAAGTAATGATTTTGTAAACGATGTGACTCTAAATGGGGATAAGATTTACGTAGGGTACAATGGAAAACTTTGGGTACGTGTGGCAATATGTGCCCTAAGTTATTTTTAGTATGTCTAAAAAAATACCGAAATACTGAAATTAACAAATTAACTTACAAACGTATAATAGTGAAAAACTTAAGTTAAACCTGATAAATACTTAAAAACTTACAACACAGTCCCTTTTCATCAGTCCCATCGTGGCAGTTAGTCACGTGGTCGCACACCTGCCGCCACTCAACACATGTCCCGTCATTACACGTATACCCGTGGTTACATGTTTGCGGGATGACGTCTATTTTGTCGTATACTAGCGTTTTGTTTGCTGCAATTAATTATTTTTATTATACGGAGAAGTGTTGAAAAAAAAATTTTGAACACATTCTTTTATATTGCCTATTTTTTCTTCTTGAGTAGAGTAAATTATATTTAAAAAATGGGATTTCTTTGGTCTGGAACATTGGTCTAAGAATGATTATAAAATTAGAATATGTATCTTAGCTAGTTGATCTTCACATGATTACTGTATCGTACTTTCTACATTATTAACGTAACAACATTTAAGTACTTGAGTACACTAGGGTACAAACCGTTTAGGGTACAAATCGCAACTTAATAATTCTTACCTTTAATACAAGCTTCGATAGTTTCATCGGAGCCATCGGTACAGTCTTTCCGTCCGTTACATAGCTGGTTTTTAGTAACACACTTCAGTTCTTGGGCACAAGGGTACAAGCCGTTTGGGGCGCAATGAAAATCGCAACCTGCTTCATCTGTGCCCCCGGGGCAATCTACCTTCTTGTTACACCTAAAATATCGTATTTTTTGTAATAACTAACCCTAAGAAAAAATACAAAAGCAGAAGAAGCTAAATTAAATGATATATCGTTAAATTAATTCTTAAAATAATTCTTACCGAGCCGTTAACGGCAAACAAATACTGGAGTTGTGCTCACATCTATACTCCCATAAATGACAGATAACCGTTCTCTGAAATTATAATAGTCGCTGTAGTAAAGAATAATAAAAAATATTCCTATACTACTAGAAAAAGAAGGAAAAATACCTACTGACGCTTCTTTGCGTTCACAATTTTACTATGACAAGAATTTTAGTTCATTATTAAGACTACTGACTACTGAGTTGTCTACAAATCATACATTTATTAAATCTCATAAACAATTTAATAATTTTAAATACCGTTTCAATAATTTCCGGTAATTGACAGTTGTCTTCATCCATTTCATCGAAACAATCAGAATGGCCATCGCACCGTTTGCTTAGCGGGATACACGACAAGTCACCACATTGGAAATATCCTTCTTCACATTTTTTTGGCTCTGTAAATACATAATAAAACACAAACAATTAATTAATATCAAGTTCAAAAAATAATTTTTTTAAAGTGAAACG
This sequence comes from Colias nastes, assembly GCA_907164665.1. Lineage (NCBI taxonomy): Eukaryota > Metazoa > Arthropoda > Insecta > Lepidoptera > Pieridae > Colias > Colias nastes. The sequence continues at coordinate 28,481 of CAJQZM010039186.1, read as the reverse complement.
CGTGACGGTCGGCTGCCGAGTAGGTATAATTTATAAACGATAATTATTATCGTACATTGTACAAATACGATGATAATAATTTCTATCATGCAAAATTCGTGAATATAGATTATGTCACCCAAAACCAAGAAGCTTATATCAGGTGCCACAGTCCACATCAGGTGCGATTAAACGACGCGCAAACACGCGAGCCGAGCCTGGCTCGGCTCGTGGTCCGCCGCGCCACGCGCCGTGTAAACAATGCGCTCGGCGCGGCTCGGCAAAGTTTGCACGATCCATCACTTGTCGGTTTTTTCGACACAGATCAAAGGCGCGGGGCTCGGCTTGTGTTAATACGCGCCGTCTAAACAGATGTCACTGTCTATTTTGTACTGATGTGTAGCCGCCACGGACGGCTCGGCTGGCGTAGGATCGTGCTACCCCGCGTCGTTTAAACGAGCAGGCTTGCGTCCGTATTTAGCCGAGCCGCATTTCCACGGACGGCTCGGCTCGCGTAGGATCGGGCTAGCCCGCGTCGTTTAATCGCACCTTAATACACTGGAGATTGCATTATGACCATTAACTTGTAACAAGAAAATATGACGTTGAATGACGCCTGTATGTTTTTTATCCCTTTCACACCTAACTTGGCAAGTTGGTGTGAAAGGGATAAAAAAACATACAGGCGTCATTCAACGTCATATTTTCTTGTTACAAGTTAATGGTCATAATGCAATCTCCAGTGTATTAGATATAAGCTTCTTGCCCAAAACGTTTGGGTTTCAGTGTCCCGTTGATTTGACAGCGGTAGTTAAACAAAGATTAACTATAGAGAACTTGCATACATATCAATATTTACAATTTATATGATTTATTTATTTATAATTGACTTTATTCTAAAAAGTACGATAATTTCGATCCATATACGCTTAATGTACGATAATTTTACGCCCCTGGTACGATAATCAGTTCGCTTCGTTGGTAACACTGGTATAAAGTGAAAGCTCTTTTTTATTAACGGTTCCCAACTTAGGGGTTTTCCCCCCAGATTTAGGGGGTAAATAAGTGAGATAGGATTTTTTTAGGGGTCTGAAATTTTTAGGGGTATTTTAAGGGATTTTTTTTGACTTTTTAATATTTTTAAATTGATAATTACATAACTAGTTTTGATATTTATTTCTTGACCTAGCGACTCATAGCGACATCTAGTACGTAATTAAATAAAATGTTGCAAATCATCATGATGGTCCGATTTACATTAAATCGAAATGGTGGATCTTGTACAACATTTAATCCATCCAATAAAATGTTAAATTTATTCAACATGTATGATTTCAAAAACGCTGAATCTTCAGATGAAGACGAAATATTTTATGTATTAAATAACTTGTAATAAAAAGACTTTTGAAACATATTACAGCATATTATTTCTAAATCATCATGAATTTATATTTGTATATTTTTTTAGGGGGACAACTGAATAATTTAGGCGTTTTTAGGGGTTTTTGACACAAACTTTAGGGATAAATATTTTTGAGAGTTGGTAACACTGTTTATAGACTATAGTGTAAACACTTCTTTGGTTTGATGAAAGGCGCTTGTCAGTGCAGCTAAAGCACAAGGTCAATGTGGTTATGTGGCGGCGCCTGCCGCCTATAGTTTGCAGCAGCTGACCGTGTAGTGACTAGTGTATAGACTATTACCTTAGACTATTACTCATATTTTGTGCCAGTGCTCCACGCTATATTATTTGTGTTTAATTTTTGTCAGTGTTTAATGTAAATGTTGTTATTTATTAAAGTGAAACTTTTATTACATCGTCTCAAACTTTTTGGTCTGTGTAGCGCATGTCGCGTGACATTGGCGTGACGGTCGAACCGTACGATAATTATCGTACAAATACGATAATTTTGTGCCTAAGTTTCACTTCTTGAAACTTTCACTTTTACTTTTGTATACGTAGTATAATATTATTATTAGTCTGTGCTTTTACCGTGGTTTCATAAAACCACACAACATTTTTTAAGTGAAACTTTTATTTGCTTTTGGTAAATGACGACACAGCTAGTGAGTCCAAAAAACTGATCAACGAGGAAAAAAAGCAAAGAATAGTGCAAAAAAATGAATGACGATGAATTAAATTTACGCCGTAAAAAACAGAACGCTGAGAGAGCACGTGCTTATAGAAAAAGGAAAAAAGGTCTTGGTGAGTTAACGAAGTTTTTATATTGAATTTATTAAAATTGTTAGAACTTTTTGCTGTGCATGTTTTGTTGTTTATGGATTTATTTCAATTTTGAGTACTTGAATTTATTATTTACCTTATTTTGTATGAATATTAAATTAATTATTTTTTTATTTATGTTCGATCCATTCAATATATTTAATTTTATTTAACAGATGCCATGCCCAGTACTAGTACCGTTCAAAGTGGTGAGCCTGCATCTGAAAATATTGTTACAGCAAAACTTTTACATCAAAAGCAACTAAATGCGGAACGATGCCGCAGGTATCGTCAAAAATGCAAGCGGCTAAAATCGGGTGCCAATTTTAACCGAGGCACTAGTGACAGCAATACAAGTACAAGTCGAGATACAAGTACAAGTCGAGAATTAATTGTTAATCCAGAGGAATTTCAAAACTCGTCCGATCATCCTCAACAATTTTTTAACCATGAATCTTCGCCGCAGGCTCCTGAAGATACAACTGGCAATGCAAACACCTCTACTCCTGCGGGCGCACGCTTTCGTCGGTACCGACGAAGATTGAAAACGCGAAGAACTCACGCAGAAGAAAATCCTTCATCGATCTATACATTTTATATGAGACATAACGGAGCTCATAATCTTTTTAAAACCTTATTTGAGGATAATCCATTTGGTTTTGCGTGCACTGTTTGTGATAGATTATGGTTCAAAAATGATTTGAAATCATTTCGTATATCGTGCAGTGAAATCTTAGAACAAATATGCCCAACTGTCTCGTTGCAAGACATTCTTGTGTGTGCGACCTGTAAAACCTCGTTAACTGCTGGAAAAATACCGAATTTGGCTGTGTACAATGGATTTAAGTATCCGCCTAAGCCTAATCTCCCGAATTCAGTACAATATTGGCAAAGTCGAAAGAAAGACCTCTTTGCAATGATCCGGCAACTTGGTAAGCCAACAGTATTTTTGATGATGAGTGGATGGAAATGGCTTTTGAAAACATTGCATAAATTGAAATATGGCACGGAGATAACTGATTTAGAAATTGATCAGCTGCATTATAAAGTCAAGGAAGAATTAATAAATGAAGATGCTGTAACATGCGCTATTTATTTCAATAAACTCGTCAATGTCATGATGAAAATTCTCCAACATAAAACCATTAGCCCATTCGGTAAGCATTATGTTCAACATTATTTCAAGAGGATTGAATTTCAACACAGAGGAAGTCCTCATGCTCATATTTTACTTTGGCTGAATGAGGCGCCTAAAGATTCGTTTGGAGCAGACATGAATTCTACTATTCAGCTTATTGATGATTTAATTTCAGTATCGAGCACAGAAGCGTCAGGAAATATTAATCTAGTCACACACCATCACACTTTTACATGTTATAAAAATGATCGGAATCAACGAAAATGCAGATTCAACGCCCCTTTCATGCCTAGTAGGTCAACGATACTACTCAAGCCTTTGGCTAAATCTACTGATGATGAAAGATATGTTTATGATGAGTATAAGAAAAGATATAAAACAATACACCAAAATCTCGAAAACAATAACTACGATGATATTGTTGATTTTTATAATAAAAATAACATTTCATCAGATGAGGACTATCATAAAATTCTATCTGCTGGAATTTCAAGACCAATGGTTTTCGTTAAACGGCATCCTAATGAAAAATGGCATAACTTCTTTAATCCATTTATATTTCACCATTTGCAGTCGAACATGGATATCCAATACATTACAGATGAGTATTCCTGTGCTGCATACGTTGCGGAGTATGTAAACAAATCGAATCGAGGCACTAGTAATCTTCAGCGGGAACTACTGGATCTTTTGGAATAGAAATGTCCAGCCAAGAAGCAGCATGGTTTCTTCTTAGAGAACCAATGTCTAAATCAATGCTTAAGGTTGAATTCATACCTACGATGTGGCCTCAGGAACGTCATCGTATTCGAAAAACAGAAAGAATTAGAAAGACTTTCTGATAACGATACCAATATTTGGAAAGAAAATTGTTTCGAAAAATACGAAAATCGACCTGTAGAATTAGAAGATATTTCGTTGATTCAGTTTGTTGCTTGGTATGCAGTCAAATCTGGACAAAACCCGTCGGAACCTGCTCTTACAGACGAAAATTCGAATTCAGAAGATGAAGTAGACATTGAAGAAGAGTTAGCACCAGAAGAAAACATTAATCAACAAAGTAATAAAGTATATTACCGACGGAAAACTCCAAGGATCGTACGCTATAGACATTACGATATGGCAAATCAAATGTTAGACTACAAACGTGAAATGGTTACTTTATACATTCCATTTCGTAATGAAGAAAGGGACATTTTGGCTGAAATGCGATTCAATCAAATTTATGAAGAAAACGAACAACTGATTTTAGCTCGTCGTGAAGAGTTCGAAGCAAATTTAGATAAGTATTGACAAAATTATTGAAGCATACAGAAAATTATGTCACCCTGATGAAAATGAGGAAGACCTTGAAATTTTGCCGCTTATACAACATGATGCAAATCCATTTATTGAATTTTAGAACAATCCAGACTCAGGTACTGTTTTGATTTAGAGTATAGCATTAATATGTAAAATACTAACATAATGATTTTTGTTTCAGGATTCAATGAAGATCTTTTTGTGGCGAGCATGCATTTATTTGGACCCATCGAAGTACATTTTACATGAAGTAATGCGTCAAGAAGATCGAGTGTTTTCGTCTATTTTAACAAAAATTGGTAGTGGATCACCGTTAAGTTTAGAGAAAGCAAATATTATCGAATCAAGAATGTTCACTGAAGACGAAGCTAAACAAATGTGTCCATCAGAAATTCGATTATTTTTTTCAAGTTAAGAAAGTTTAAAATTACAACAATTCGATCCTATCGACGTATGATACAAAATACGAGTCAATTGCTGAGGACATAATCATGAATTGTGATGACCCGGTACTTGCTCAAAAATATTTAGATGCATTTGCAAAAAAAGCACCCGTTGATACCGGTGGGCTGCCACATAAAATAATTTTTGTTAATGATTTACCGTACGTCATAACAAAAAATGTTGACGTTTCAGACGGAATCGCTAACGGTAATGTAGGGAAATATCCGACAAAAATTTGTTCATCGAGGAATTAAATATTAATAGATACTCCGTGCCAATCTAGTCATTATCAACTTCATCACCAATCAACGGTCGTCAACGTAATCCATACTATATTTACTATATAATATTATAAATGCGAAAGTAACTCTGTCTGTCTGTCTGTTACTCAATCACGCCTTAACTACTGAACCAATTTGCATGAAATTTGGTATAGAGATATTTTGATACCCGAGAAAAGACATAGGCTACTTTTTACCCCGGGAAATAGGATAGTTTTTATCCCGAAAATCCCACGGGAACGGGAACTATGCGGGTTTTTCTTAGACTGCACGGGCGAAGCCGCGGGCGGAAAGCTAGTACTGTAATAAAACGAAAACATTTTCCATTATCAGCTTACAATGCATCAACGATTCATAAAGCACAAGGAGGAACGTACAGTGAAGTTGTTTATCATTACGAAAAAAATCATGCTCAAGATTTAGTTTACGTAGCTCTTAGCCGCGTGACTGGTTTAAACGGTCTTTACATCGTGTCAGAAGATAGCAACAAAAAATTTTATCACACTGGTTGTCGAGTTACTAAACAAACACAAGACTTGAGAATAGAATTAGAGCGACTTTCGTTGAATCCACTGATTACTATCACCGATGAAATCTCGAATTTCATTATGAGTCGACGGGGTTTTTCGATGATATCATTCAATGTCCAAAGCTTACGAGCTCATTCGAAAGATATTTCTGCAAGTCTGACAAAATCAATCAATACTCTTGTTTTATGTGAAACTAATTTGAAAAATAATGAGCAAACAAATATTCCCAATTTTCATTGTGTGAGTAGGCAGAAACATAGTACTTCTCGATATGGTGGAGTAGCTATACTAAAAAACAATGATAATTCATTGAGGGTTCCTTCAGTAATGCAAGCATACATCAATAACATGAGTGTAAGTCAAGCAACTGCTTCCGAATCTGCTGTGGGAGAGTTTGTGCAGCTATTTGTCAACTTGATGAAAACAGAAAACTCGTGATTGCGTCAATATAATATATTAAAGTAAATCAAAAAATAGATGATGTAATGGATTTTCTAGGTTTTCATCTAGCTCCATTTGCTACGTCATCAGCTCAAATCTTCCGTTCTCGAGAAATATATTCACGAATGCCTGTTATTTTGTCTGGTGATTTTAATACAGATTTCAAGAAAGAAGAATCTGCTCCACTCATTGAATACTTGAGAGAAGTATTTAATCTTGAAATGATAAATGATAAAAATGTACCCACCACGAGATATGGTTCAACGATCGATGCGGTTTTTACTCTAGTAAAAATGTATCTATACATTGAAAAAATCGAATGTAAATCACTGTTCACGTATTTTAGTTAGGTACCATAAAATGTTGGTTACATTTATAAACTGTGAAACTCATAATGAAGATGGAATGATAATAGAATGATTGAAAATAATTGAAAAAACGGATCAAAATGACTCAACGATAATAGGTAAATTATTGTTTTCACTTTTCAGTTTTTTGATATTATGTATATATATTATCTAAATAATTGTTAAGTATGTATTATGTAAGTCGTACTCTATAAGATACAGAGTTGAATAAAAATATTAGTTAGAGGACGTCTAATTTTATTATTTCCCATTTATATCATTCCAATTTTCCAAGTATAAAATTAAGATTGATAAAGCGATTTTTATACCCTTACTGGAATATTATTCGAAAAAATTTTTAGTTAAATGTCTATAGTGTGAAAAAAGTTTCGCTTTTACCGTGGTTTCATAAAACCACACAACATTTTTTTTTTTCAATAAATGTAATCTGGAATCAGTCGTTGACTAGGAGTGGAGCAGATAAAAGTTCAAAAAAAAATATTAGGATAAAATTGCCTTATTTTCAATGGTATTTCGTATTTCATCGATATTGGTTAAGCCGTAAGCAGTAGTGTAACAGACAAACAGAAACGGATACTAGACACAAGTAGACTCATTTCACTTTAAATCCACTAAAATAGGTACTTGAATTTAGGCATGGGATAGCGGAATATCTTATCAACATGTTCATAATATTTGGAATTTAAAAAAAACTGATTTTTTATATTTTCACCAAAATGACTTGGTCAACATAATTCTGATATTTTGTAAAATATGAGAATTAATATATTTGTCTATGGTATTAATAACTTACTGCAATTAATTTCATCCGACCCATCAGCACAGTCATCAAATCCGTCGCATTTCCAAGAGATCGGAATACAAGGGCTCGATGTACAACTGTATATAAAGTCATATTTGTTATTTAATGTAATGAAAAAATATATAAGCCCAGATTAGCAAACAAGTAGGTAATAAAAATAATAGGGACTGGTATTGTTGATTGCAGGTAGCGGTTATAAAATTATAAATAAGTAGTTAACTGTCAACAAGACAGATAAGTAACCAGTAGCAAGTAGCAGGTGACAAGTAACAAATGACATGTGACAAGTAACAAGTTACAGGTAACCAGTAACAAGTATTAACATGTAACAAGTATCAAGTAACAAATAACAATTAAGAAGTGACACGTATCAATAAACAAGAAATATGTCAAATACAACAAGAATCATCAAACGAACCAAGAAATAAACAAATACGAAAATAGTATAAATACTAAATAACTCACGTAAACTCAGTATCCAAACACTGTATAGTGCTACAAGCGGCGGGCGTTTCGTCGGTGCCTTCGGGACAATCAGACAGACCGTTACATACAGATGATTTAGCTATACATAAAGACGTGTTCACACATTGCACTTCCATTGGACTGCATGTTACTGAAATTTGTTTAGTATAATAAATTAAATAAATCATCAACACGGTCAAAACTCCAAAAAATCATATATGAGTGATTTTTTGGAAAGAGACCACGTAAGATGCTACATATCTCAATAATACATTTTTTTCTTACATGTAATAGGCATGACAGGCATTAATTAGGTAGTTTTTTTTCTTTCAAAACACATTATTAATCTCTTATTTAGTCAAAAATAATTTAAACAACATTACCTGTAGCTACATTATCTTTGCAAATATCATTTTTTCCAATACAAATATTGTTACACATCTTCTGTCCGTAACCACAATGGGAACTTTGAGTGATGTGGGCTAGAAATTAAAAATTAAATATTAATTCTTAACTCGGAACATAAAAAACCATTACGCATTTTTATTTCACACAAACATTCAAACCCTCAATAACTTCAACAAAAAATAAATTGTAAAATAAAAAAGAGCATGTGTGCCGAGTGTCATCAGAAATCGTAGCCTTACTCCATGACGTGATGTTATTGCCATTACGCGACCTTGAAATTTTACTCTCAACGCGCCTGAAGAAGTTTCACTTCAAAAAATAAATAAAATAAAATTAACTCACCTGGACAACTCTCCTCATCCTCCCCGTACCTACAATCCCTAATCCCATCACACTTCTTTCCCATCAAGTAGCACTCATTGCTTTTATAACAATAACTTTCATGTAGCTTACATTCCACCAATCCCACACACGCTTCCCCATCCCATACCAAGCCGATGGGACACACACACTTGTACCCCATATCGAGGTCTTGTGGTATGGGATGTGGGATTTGCACACAAATGTGAGAGCATGGTGATGGGATTTGGAAACACGCGTGTTTAGTGAGAGGGTTCTTGAGATCTGGCGGTGGGGATGTGACTTGTAAATGCAGGAATGTCGTGTTCGGGAATATTGCTGAAAATATTTTATTTATGATTTTTAATTCCAATTTCACAGAAAGATTTTTTTTCTTGTCTTAATGTTGAAACTTAGCAGGATTTTTTATTGTCCCACTATAAAAAAGGACTTTTGATTGTTCAATAATTTCTAATGATAACAACAAAGAATTCGACGACGCGGTTGGCGCAGTGGTAAAGTAACTGCCTACTGAGCCGACGGTCCCGGGTTCGATCCCCGGTCAGGGCAAATATTTGTGTGATGAACTCAATTATTTGTTCTTGGGTCTGGGTGTTATTATCTATATATGTATTTATTAAATACTAGCTTTCCGCCCACGGCTTCGCCCGCGCAGTCAAAGAAAAACCCGCATAGTTTCCGTTCCCGTGGGATTTCCGGGATAAAACCTATCCTATATCCCTAAGTAGCCTATGTCCTTTCTCGGGTATCAAAATATCTCTATACCAAATTTCATGCAAATTGGTTCAGTAGTTAAGGCGTGATTGAGTAACAGACAGACAGAGTTACTTTCGCATTTATAATATTAGTATGGATAATATGGATAAAATGTAAACTAATAATATGCTTAAACACTACCAAAACCTATAGAAAAACAACAAAAGAAATCTGTCTATAAGGTCGAACACTCTGAACGTCTATTCGCATTATCATCAAGTATGAAGCTCGCGCGCGGACCCGCCGCCTTTTTATAGCTCCCGCCGCGAAGCGCGTCGAACGCGGCAACTGATACACAAAAATAATCCTTATGGCATGATTCTGTATTCACGCGCGATGACTTATTCTTTTTTTATTGAATAGGTAATAATGTTAACTTTTTTTAATTAGGGATGAGTGAGAGTGTTGTAAACGTAAGAGTAGACAAATATAATCAGAAAGCTCCGAATTGCTAAGCTATTGAAGTTTCACGTGTTATTGTGAGTCAATTTTAAAAGATAGACATATGCTGTCTAGGAATTTATTTTTATATAATAATAATAATTTATGAACATTTGTGTCGTACATGATTTCTATGTAGCTTTAACTTTTAAGGCTGCACACGCGACGGAAGCTTAAAAAATGGAGTAACTTCTCCCGTTTTCCCTTCACTGCTCTGCTCATATTGATCGTAGCGTAATAAAAAGTATTGACAACGGACCAGTGGGCGGGGCTTAAAAAACATGGCTACGTATTGTGTGCAACAAAAGAATTAACCCTATGTTTACATTGAATTAGTGTCATCAATTTTAATTATTTATGTTTTCTATAAATGATTTTTTTCAATTTGTTGGATCATGAATGGATTAATGAATCCTCATTAATATCATTATGTTTTTTCACAGTATCCTTCTTTAAACTCCGATTTACTAGACGCTGATGTCGTGCCTCTATATTTTTTTTAGCTTTATTTGATTCTCTAGCAGAGCTTGGTAGATTACACGATGGAACACATGTTTTTTTTAAAGTCATCTTTTTAGTAATAACACCTGAAAAACAAATTTTTCAATTAGTTTTAGATTTATATTTACATTTATATTTGAGGTTAAACCTTTAAGGGTTAAACATTGTCAACTTACTTGGTACAATAAAATCATTCCTTTGAAAATGTAATGAACACACTCTCATATGCGGATTTATATTTTTCAATTTTAAAGCACGCTGCCAGGCTTTACATCGATCTACTTTTTCTTTTTTTCCGAAATAATTTTCAACATAAACAAAACTGCTACCAGGTTTAGGTATAGCATGAAAACTAACTTCTAAATTCGTATGAGATTTACTACCACAACCGTTCACCGCACAATAAACTCTACTTTTATTTTTAGTACGAAATTTTAAGAATTTTTATTAATTTAAAAAAAAAAATTTTTTTTAATAGATTCGGTAATATACTTGTGTACTTAAGTGCACACTAAAACTAGTTCTTTTTTTGAACACCAGGTGTCGTGACCAAAGTGGTCCGTTGTCAATACTATAACCTGCCCAGGAGTATGAAGAATAATTGTGCCAAATTTCGTTAAAATCCGTCGTGTAGTTTTTGTTTCTATAACGAATATACAGACAGACAGACAGACAGACAGACAGACAAAAATTTTACTGATTGCATTTTTGGCATCAGTAGCGATCCCTTATCACCCCCTCATACTTTTTTTTTAAATATATTTCATGTACAGAATTGGCCTCTCTACAGATTTATTATAAGTATAGATTATATTTATCGTCGCCTAGTACCCACAACACAAGCCTCAATTGAGCTTACTGTGGGACTAGGTCGATTTGTGTAATAATGTCCTATAATATTTATTTATTTATTATTTATTTAATTAAGAATAAGTACATAGGTACTTAATTAACTCCTAGACTATTTCTGACAAAGTAATATCCGACAAAAAATAATTCTATTAGTAGGAATGGAATTTAATTTACATATAAGACAATTTCATTTTAAGGTAAATAGATGCCTTTTTTGCACTAAAAAAAGCCAAAGCTCAATAATTTTACTAATAGTACCCATATAAGTAATAGTTACTCACACAACTCCATTCTTCGTACAACATGTCCATGTTTATGTACATCAGCCCAATACACTCGTTGTGTATGTCTGTCCGTCCAAAAAACGTGCGTATCCGTAACGGCTAAATTCGCGATTGTTGTAGTTATTTCGCGGAAGTGAGTTCTACCCGTGCCTAAAAATAGTTAAAACCATTTTATAGATTTTTTTATTTATACACGGTATTTTCTAAGGGTGCTCAGATATAAAAAAAAATCTTTTTATTGTTTTCAATTTGATTTATAAAAAATAATGATTTATTTATTATATCTTACCTTCAGGGTGGAAATAGTCGATGATCCCATGGCCTTCATCTGCAATGTATACGATGTCAATTTCAGGTGAATACCTTAAACGGATATTTGGCCCTGAAAAAAGAATTACTTAGAATAGAGAAACTACCCGCACAAAATATAAAATCTCGTATTAAATACTGGATCGATTTTGAGGGTTTTTTGCTGATAGATAGAATACATCTAATAGAAAAAAGTCATAGAACATTTATAAGAATTTTTAATATAATCAAGGTATGAAAAACTAAAAATTCTATAGTTCACCACGTATGGGACATCCTGTATAACCACGTTCAGGTCACGGGATACCAGTCTTAATATAATACTTACCTAGTATATTATTAGTGAGTATATGCATCTTATCCTGTCCATCAAGTCCCATGCTGTCTATATAAATCTCGTTGTTAGATTCACTTTCAACCAACGCCACCAATAATCGCCTGAAAAAAAAATGGACCTCATTTGTTGGCAAAATTCTGCTTTTCACTTTTATTTTTTTCTACCGAGCTATGAAATATTCAACAATCTTTACTAACGTATCAATATAATTATAGTATAGCTTATTTATGTTTGGTATATTATGTACAATAAAGAATAAATAAATAAAATAATTTTGAAAATAGCAACATGGAATCTAAGTCGCTTTCTAATTTCTACGAAAGAAAAAAAATAGACTTGCAAAGAAAAAAATAATAAAATCGCAATGAATAAACAAAATCGCTATTTTTATAATAAAATTGTACAAAAAATTAAGTTATTGAAAAGGTAGTGGTAAATTACCCATATTCCGGTACAATACAGAAGCTGACAGGTATCTCTTGGCCACTGAAACGATGTATCAATGTTCTTTGCTTCGTCCTTAGAGATATAACATCTATCATACGACGACCCGCGTCTAAGATGTATAGCGCATCGGATACGTAATCTGAAAGTTTTTATATATTTTTTTGTGATTTTTTCGTATTTTTTACCGTTTTTATTTTATTAGAATTAAAATCTGTTCAGTCGTTTTTTAGTTATAAGCGGTGTAACTTACACCACTGTTTCGTTCATAGATTACAGACAAAAAATAAATAAAAATATTTTAAGTTAGATAAAAGACAACTCTTTAAATACTTTGGTAATAAATAGGTACAAAAATGAAGTAAAATCCCCAAAAATGCTGTTTTTTTTTGTATAAAATTAATATTCTTTACCATAGCCCATATCGATAACATTCTCCAACGCGTTATATTCAAAAAGACGCGTCACTCCCAACGTGAAGTCGCTCATATTGATGTAGTTAATCGATTTCCTCTGGCCATCGTATAAAAATAAAGTATCTAAAAGAAATGGTGTAAATAAATATTAGTACAATCGTAGATTGCTAAATAGTTACTATGTAAGAATGCTATAGAAATTATATAAGTAATATTAGTAGGCTTTTACTTAGCACCATAAATATTATAAATATTTAATATAATAAATATTAATGCTGTTATAAGAAAAAGCCTACTTCTATCGTAATACAAGTAATACGTAGTAAAATATGCAAGACTTAGAAATTCGAATACTCTGCAGTTATATTCACAAATTACCAAAAGTACCCTACATTTTCAACAACAAAATTATTAATTAATTACAATACTATAATTATACATAAACCCATTCCTCAACATAGATTACCATATTAATGTCAATAAAAGCCCTATTAAGTACAAAAAATCCACCAACCTCTAAAATTATCATACGCCATCGCCTGTACCCGTGCTATATCGAAATGCGTGGTGTGCGTCTCCGGGTTTCCTAACATGTTGTATTGTATGCGAGTGAATAGAGACCCGCTAGCTACTATAAGGTACTGTGGACGGTATTCTTGTATAGCTGAAAATATTATAATTATGTATAATTTTGGAAGAAAAGAAATGCAAATGCACTAAATAGGAATTTAAGTTCAAAAGTCACGTATAGAAGAAGAGATGGAAAGAAAAAGAATTTGATAAACACTCATTTGGAAGATACAAGAATTGAATAAAATTAAAATCTAAATCAGGAATATAAACGAAGAACACTTTAGGGTACAAACCGTAACTTAAAATAGAATGAAAAGGGTACATATTTGGGTACAGACAGTACTTACGTAATATTTTATTGTAGTCATAACTTGAAAACAAATTTGTATTTTTAACATCTTTTTCTGAGTTTTCTTTTGGTTATACAATATAGAGTTTTATTCGGAATGAAAAGCTACGTCCGAAATTAAAAACTAAAAATTTATTGAAAAATACCTTTCGATACAAATCTTAAACATGCCACATCCAACCTACCTGCACACACTCGACCATCCAGCGCCATCCCCTCTGGGCACACACACGCATACGTGCTGTTGGATGTCGGTATGCAGATGTGTGAACATCCATTGTGCGCGCACGGGTTGTGCACTTGTGGGGTAAGTAGTGGATGGTATATGTGCATATCTGTAATAAAGTTTTATTTTAAGTCAAGATGATTGCTAATTTAGTATTTAAACCATAATAAAAACGCTTATATCATAAAAAAACGATATTAAAAACACTCTTGAATAATTTTTTTTTCTTGAATTGTACCAATTTGCAGCTATTCATTGTACATCTGAACAGCATTTATAGTTTTCTATTTTTCAAGATAAACAAAAACCAAAAATAACAAATCCATAAAAAAACTACTTTATTTACGTTAAGGCGCAAAATTCCAGGGCCGGCTTTTGAATGACGCGGGGCGCCAAATACTAAACACGAAACAAAATCGCGCGTTGTTATGGAGTTAAGAAAACGTTGTTCTAAATACTTGTGAAATAAAGAAGATTGCTTAAATAAATTATTAATGTATAAATTTATAATTTCAATAAATTAATGTATTTGCCCTAGTAAAGCTATTACTCTTTAGTAAAGAAAATCTTATTTTTTTAGTACCTTGTACCTATTTCATTTTACATTATACACAAAAAAAAAATCACAAACAACAAAATATAACGAAAATCTCACCAAAAACCGGTTCATCCAAGCTAACAAGTACCGCCCGCTTGTCACTGTGCATCTTGTCTGACGTCTGTATTGTTTTCGTCGTCCACTCGCTCCAGTACACTGTGTTCTCGAAGATTGAAATCGTGTATGGATGGTGATATGGTTCTTCGAATAGTGACTAAATTAATAAAAAAATTTATGAAATTTGTTAAAGTTATTTTCAAGAAGGTGGAAAGTCGGAGTTGTTTGAGTATTTTTAGCCCGCTTAATAAATTACAAACATACAAAAAATCTAGTTATATACATATGTGAGTAATATTCAAAACAAATTTCAATAAATAATTACCAGTTTCTTGTCAGTTCTTTGATCTAGGAACTGCTTTTGGTACAGCCAGTGTGATGAGATAATCTCATAGTTAAATGCAGGTCTATTTGATCGTTTTTAATTGTGAATAGAGATAAATTACTATAAAGAGACTGTTGAATTTACATAATTAATACTCACATAAACATTCTTATCGAACAACTTGACCACTCGAATGGTACCATCCACAAAATACAGTCTATCGTTAGCGGCATCCAAAGCCAGGCCTGTAGCATACCCTCCCAGAACATCCACTAGAATCTCTGGATGAGTACCATCCATAACTGACGTCATTATAAGTGGTCTGTCCATCCAATCCGCCCAGAACATTTTGCTGTAAAGATATAAGATTATCTTTACCCACTTTATAATATAATCTGTGATTATAGTCTAGGAGATGATTGACTTTTAGTGACTATTCTAAATCGTAAAACACAAAATTTATAAGTGAACAAGGAAGGAACATCGTCTCTTGTTGCACTTTATAAAGTTACTAATAACAAAAAAGCCACAGTGGTATCAATTTAATGATACGTCTTAATAAAATTATTTGTCATTCAAATAATTAACGAAGAATCGAATACATATATATTTTTAACATGTCAATAAATTCATTTTACTACGGTTTTTTTTTTTATTTTTATTACCAATTTTTATACCTATCAATATTTTCTTAATTTTATTATCAGTAACTATACAATTTTTTATTTTAAAACTACCCACCCATTCCTAGGATCCACAGTAACATATCTAGGCCGTCTAGTATCAGCGTGTAACACACTGCACACCGACCCATCCGTTTTGCACACAGAGATAACACCCCTTTCCACGTCTGTGAAGTATATGTTCCCACCTAGATAGTCTATAGCTATGTCACCTGGGTCTTCTAGACCAAGTGCTACAAGTACCTGCAGAAGGAAATAAATAGTTTATTACTAAACTACTTTATGAATAGAATTGATAACTATAAACAGAAGCAACTGGTAACTGAAAAGTTTACTTTGTGAATCGTTTACATGTATTTCAATAATATACAGGGTTGAGGTCTCAACTGCCAGTTAGTTGAAAATTTTTAAAATTCGATAGGTGTAGAAATTGTTTATACCTCTTTAGTTTCCAATACGTTGTTTAAATGTGCTCTAACAATAGCCTGATGACCTAGAGCCGTTTCGACCCAGTATACAAAATTTCCATCGTAAGTGACTCCATGTGCCTGCATAGAAAATGCGGGTAGTTATAGAAATAAAGACTTAAATCTCACAAGTTTGAAATCACATAAGGGTCATAGGTTTAAAAAATAAACATTAAAATATAAATAAAGATTTAAACTATTTTTCGTACCTGTTTAATTCCGGAAGCAACAATGCTTTCAGTTTTCGATTTAACTTTTATATACCTTATTTCATTACGCGTGCTGTAGAATAGCATAGCTTCTGGATCTGTAATTAAAAAAGGCATTTGAAAAAAAGTTGTTCTCCACTCTGTAATATTTCCATACTTCCATAATATATCGCTCCATAAAAAAATCAGTAAAAACAAGATGACGTCACTTACGTAAGAAATGAAACATTCAGCTCTCAAACTACGTGTACCTACAGGATAAGGACCACGAAAGGAATTCTTCCTTACCAAATAAGAACTATATACATCCGCAACTAACCTGGCGCATAACAAAGGTACCCAGCAAAGTCCATATCGTATCCTGTCTCACACACACACTTAAACGTGTCTCCCGCCCTCACACACTGATGGGAACACCACGGCACATCGTCCATACAGTTGTTCACACTCTCGCAATGTTGCGTAGTGTAGTTGTACTTATAGTGCGCACTTTGACAGTCGCAGTACGGCCCTGATCTGTCGGGCGCGCATTTCGTGCCGTTGCAGGGGAAATTGTCGCACATTGTGTGCCCTGAAATGTTAGTTTAGATGAAAAAAAAAGTATATTGCAGTAAAACAAACATGGCATACAATAAATTAAAAAAAATGCATGAGACGGTGTCATAATATATTAAACACAATTATTGTATTTGTAGTGTCCACTTTGACAGTCACAGTACGGCCCTGTCCTATCGGGCGCGTTACACAGGAAATCGAACATTGTGCCCTAGGTGTTGTTTGATGAGAGATGGTTTTTAAAAAATCATTTTATTACATTGTATATTTATTATTTGTACACAAATATGTAAAACGAAACAACGCAAATAATTATTGGAGAATAAAATATCATTTATGATTTTGTATTATGATTATATTGTATGATGTATTACATTTTATTACATATAATAATATATAATATTATAAAGAGGAAAGGTTTGTAATTATGTAATTATGTATGTATGTATGGTTTTCACGCATAAACTACTGGACCGATTTTGATGAAATTTGGCACAGAAAATCTTTAGACCCTGACAAAGAACATAGGCTATCTTTTAATGCGAAATATGTACCACGGGCGAAGCCGGGGCGGACCGCTAGTTACATATAATCATACAGCATATTTATACGATAGTACCTAATTTTAGTTAATTAGATTTTTTTTCAACTACCTACCCACCGACCCAAAAAAACTAGACATTTGACCATAGACATTTTTTGACATGACACCATATTTTTCCAATACTTACAATGCTGACAGAAAGTGCCTTCATCACTCCCATCCTTACAATCCTTGATACCATCGCACATGTGATCCCGTGGAACACAGAACGATCGATCAAGACACGCGTATTCCTTCATTTCATACAAGTCTGGTATTTCGATTTTGCAGTTCACACCGCTGTTCATTTCTCTTGGTCTTAGCGCATGCCCTAGAAATATCCATTTTTATATTTAAGAACAAAAACTGAATAAATGATGAATTGTGTCTAGAACCAATTTTGAATCACATTAAGAGCTAGCGCGCAAGAGCAACTTTTGTCTCCGCAACTATTTTGTCTCTCCCATCAACTCTTTACTCTATGGGCTAATAAGAAAGTGCGCGCACGTAGCTAGCATAAAAGCTTAAAAAATCATTTAAAAATAATTTATTGCGTTAAGTATGCCAATAGTCGTAGAACAAATGTTGTTACTTATGATGTTAGCTATCTTGTCCTGCGAGGTTGCTGGTGTTTTACAAGTAACCCTGTATAAATACTTACGGCAAGTATTCTCAATATCTTCATCAGTTTTATCTTCGCAATCGTAAGCTCCATCGCACATCCAGAATGTCGATATGCAGCGGTTGCCGTCGCATGCGAAACCTTTACATGTTGCCTTTAAGAGAAAACTTGTTTATAAAAAAATTGATAAAGAGAAAACTTGTTTTTAGAAATGCACTAAGTGTAAATTATTATTTAAAGTTTATTACGTAATTTTCAATATCAAAGTCTTATTCAAAATTCGAAAATTTGTGCAGTTATTTTGTAAATATACCCAAAAATTTATTTATATCGACCCTCAACCCCATTGGTGCTATGCTCTAAAATCTAAATCATCCAATAGCACTGCACAGGTTAAAATCAATAGAAAAATAGCTCACATTTGGCGCGATCACAGTAACTGTGCAATTACGTTCGTCGCTGCCATCTTCGCAATCCGGTTCAAAATTGCACACCCAAGAGTTAGGGACGCAAGATTTCCCGTCAGCACATTCAAACTGGTGCGTTTCGTTGCAATATACAGCATTGGCTGTGTGATTTGCTGTAAAGGAAGCGTAAGTAATATATTTTCATCAAATTATAACTACATAGCCGAGCTAGCCGAGTCGTAAAAATAAATAAACATTAAACAATATTTTTGAGAAAACCCTTTCGTTAAGTATTTGCATTATATTTTATTATTGGCAGAACCACAGTAGAATAAATTAAAAAAATTGTTATTTTGGCGGCAGTTAATATAGATGTTATAATCTATGTACCTACCTATCTTTTTTGAACTGTCAAAGAACAACGAGGATCTTTTGAGTTTTGGCGCCAAAATGGCACTTTCATAAGTCAATCGTGTAAAAATGTAATTTTTGAAAATGTTTTTGAAACTTTACAGTGCTACCCGGAACATTCCGAACATTGCGACTTTTTAAATTTAGTAATAGGTATAATGTTTAAGAATGTTTATGCAATGAAGTTATGATTGCGTATCTAAAAATTTATTTAGTTAGGTAAGTAGTTTGAGTTATTGAAATGAGACATTTAAAATTATTTATTGTAAATATACATTTAAAATTATTTATTACATATAGTGAAAAATTATAGCGGCTAAACTGTACTTTTTAGGGCGTCCAGTTGAGAGTCGTAATTTTTTTTTCTAGTTAGCTATTGTCCTATGGAACCTAAATCTGAAATTTCATTTTTATTCATTACTAGCTGCGCTTCGCGGTTTCACCCGTATTGCTCCGCTCCTGTTGGTCTTAGCGTGATGATGTAGGTATAATAGCCTATAGCCTTCCTCGATAAATGGACTATCTAACACCGAAAGAATTTTTCAAATCAGACCAGTAGTTCCTGAGATTAGCGCGTTCAAACAAACAAACTCTACAGCTTTATAATATCTATTATTATAGATAGCTGTAGGTACCATTGACCGAACAACACTCAAATGACGTTTTAAAAGATGTCGGTATTAGTTTCGACTTCCGATTTTCGTTACGTGCTGATAGATCCGTCTATACTGGACTAAATATCATATCTATGACCCCATGACCTTAATATTTCATAAAAATATGTCATTGATAAATTATTTAGTATCTGAGTCACGTTAAATACTGGTATGAAAGATTTATGTATAATACAAATTCTATTTCTATTCATAATTAAAATATTTCTACTGAGAAACCTACCTACTGAATGTGCACAGATAATAACCCACAAGGGATTGAATAAAATGAGCCAATAATATCTCATCACTTATAATTTACGTCAAAATAATATGATAATAATACCAACGGCGAGCACAATGCAGAGCTTATCTAAAATTAAGACCTAAATGTTTCTCGTACATTTTTTCATTTGATTTCCATTCTAAGCCAACAAAATGAACATGTTTTATAAAACTACTTACAACAAAAGTTTTCATCACTGCCATCCTTACAATCATAATTCCCATCGCAGTACCGATCCTGTAATATACAGCCCCCGTCGAGACATTCAAATACATTCTCCTCAAGGCACTCCATTGTAAAAGTCTGCATTTCGTCCACGAATTGCCCAGACGCAGCGGCAATATAACAAAATACAATGTATAATTTGTATAAAGCCATTCTGTAAAAATCAATTATATTAGTACACGTGTTAATGCTTACAGTAAAATGGCTTTAAACACGTGAACTTTTTCAATTACATAAAGCTTTTGAATTATTTTTCCATTTAAGTTTTCTTTCTTCAAGTCTGGATGCTACAAAATATTTATTATTAAAATAATTATTTATGTTTAAATTAAATAAATTAAAACTTTTCACATGGATGCGTGGCAATGAAGTGCTGTAAAAAGGGTTACGAAAGAATTAAAAAAATTTAAATCTACCCTCTATGTACTTTAAAATTTTGAATTCAGAATTTTTAGTTTTAATTTTAATCTATTATTTGCATTAAATATTTTGATTTACATAAAGCTAAAATTATTGATATTATCTAGATAATAATTATATAAAATATAATTAATATTAAATTATTACAAACACTTCTCCATAATACAATAAATTACGATCATGTTAATTTTAACGACACCTTTTTTTAACGATGATACTTTAAGCTAGTCTTATAATTTACTATGTTTTTCTTATTGCATATTATCACAGTATTACAATAATATATTGTAATACTGTAATATTATATTATTCTAAATGTTGTTAATTATTATTTACAATAAACGGAATAAACGTATACAAAAATTATCGCAACGTGTATGGCACACATTAGCCATTTTTTTAGATTCTTTGAAGTAGGTATGATGTCGTGTGGATTTCTTTTACAACTGTCATTTGTCAAATTGCTCTGTGACAGGTCATAGTCCAACTTTTACCAAAGTTCCGCTAGTTTTTAACAAATTAATTGGCTATTAATTTAAAATAAGTTAGTTAAAAAGGAAAATTCTTTCTTTTCCAAAAATTAATATTGTAAAACATAATGGCATCTCAAATAGCAAAAACGTTGTTAAAATCACGCCCTACTTCAACTGTAAAGTTTGGTAAGTATTTAGTTTAGTTTCGAATATATTATACGTGAAAATTTAACTATTTATATTATCAAATTTAAAGTAAAGTTTAAATAAATCGATTAATATTTCCTTAGCATAACATCAAGACTCGTTTAAATTATTAAAAAATCCTATTTTTATGAATATTTGCCATAATAAACTTTGGACCTAGCTTGAAGATTGACATAGATACAATTATTTTATTTATTTGAACTTTCACCATCAGGTGCTCTTACATAGCAATAGATATTATTTATTACATCCAATATGAAATAATTAATAGCTATAATTAACCTGTAATTTTAAATGATACAGATTTTGTTTCACACTTGATATTATTCTTATTTATTTACTTTTTGTATATTCTTACTATGAATTGATTGATAAATTTCATAATTTAAATCAATTTCATAATTTAATTCAAGTACTATAAGTTATTGCTCAGTCTTCTATATTTTTAGGGCAAAACACTTACAAAAAATAAATTGTTGCATTCTACATATAAGTTGAATGAATTAAATGAACTGGACGTTTAATATCCATTCCAATTAATATTTAACCCTTTAACGGGCAGAATTTTTTTTGTTAGATATCAATATTTTTGATATGACGTTTCGTTAGGGACCTTTTATAGATGCTGAAAATTGAAAAATTGACTAGTTGTGTCTTACGGTTTTACCTGCAGGCCGTGGTTACATATGTAACCGAGACCATTTAGGGAATAAGTTAAGTGGTTACATATGTGACTATGACCGTTTAGGCCTTAGGGCTTAACTTAATTCCCCATAGGAATGCCTAACCTTTAGGTATTCCTGTGGGCAATTAGTAAGTGCTTATGATAAAATGTACGTCATTTTTGTATATAAGGGTATTTTAATGAGCACATAATTAAATAAAAGATATGTTATTTAGGAAATCAAATTATTATATTTACTATTTCTAGTATAATACATGCAAAATCAACAACCTTTTTGCATTAGGCTTTTAGGATCACCGTCTCGTCCTTGGTTTCGAGTATGAGAGCTAACGGGATTCAAAGGAAGATTGTCCTCAGGATCCGAATCACCACCAATATCAGAATCTTCATATAGAAAGGTTTAGATAAAATCAACCTTACAGTCAGATGTGTCATGTGGTTACAGCCGCTATACTAGTTTTGCTTATGCCCTATAAAGGGTTAATGATAACACCTCTATAAAAACTATCCACTTATTACATTTCAATCATACACAGATATTGCTCGTCGAGCGCTCAGTGTGAGTGCGGCGCTACAACAAAAGAAAACTCTAAAAGACAAGACCGGCAAGAATGTGGTCCTTGTGGACGGCGTCCGCACCCCCTTCCTCCTCTCCTTCACGGATTATTCCAAGATGATGCCACACGAACTGGCCAGACATTCACTTCTGTAAGTATTTTTACCAGACTACGGAAAGCAAAAGGCGGGTTATGATGAAATGCAAGCAAAATAAAGCAGCAATAGTTCAATATTACAGTGCTGTGAATTGATGAGGGAATGGTTGAAACTCCACATAGAAAAAACTAGCTTTCCACCCGCGTCTTCGCCCGCGTTTTCAAAGAAAAACCTGCATAGTTCCCGTTCCCGCGGGATTTCTGGGATAAAACCTATCTTATGTGTTAATCCATGTTACCCTCTATATGTGTGCTAAATTTCATTGTAATTAGTTCAGTAGTATTTGCGTGAAAGAGTAACAAACACGCACATCCTCACAAACTTTCACATTTATAATATTAGTAAGATACATCCACTGTCAGCAAGGCATCCTAAGGCAACCACTGAAAATCAGTGTATTGCACTGAGTGGCAGGCCTATTGTGGCATACATATTTAAGTTTCTTGTTTCATTTTATTTGTATCTTTTTATGTATCCATAATAAACATAGGTATTTAATTTCATTAGATACAGGTCAAAGTATGTATGTGGAGTTTCAACCATTCCCTCATCAATTCACAGCACTGTAATATTGAACTATTGCTGCTTGTTATAGATACCTATTTTTAGCCTCTTTATTGCTCCCTTCCAATTTTAATTTCTTAATGACAAAAAGTTTTTCATTTCAAGTTTATTTTTCTCTATTTGTGTAAATGATTTTGTGTTACGATACTTATTTGTGTCATTGAATAACAAGTAAAAATTTAGTGCTTCAAATATTTGTTTTGCAATTACTTTTATTCAAAATCACTGTAATGTATTGTGTTCAAACCGAACACACATGTGCAAATAAAGTATTCATATAGAAACATTCTCTTGCATCATTATTATTTGAAATGAAAAATATTTTATAATCTTTTAAACAGCCACTACTGAACTTCTTGCTCTTCTCTGTATAAAGTGCTTTCTAGTATAATTATGTATATTGACTATTAAAAAGCGCTTCTGAAGGAAGAATTATTTTTTGATCAATACAGCCAAGAATACACATGCCTGTAGCTTGCATTAATGGCACATAACTCACACTCTATGAATACATTTGCCAGTGAAGCTTCCATACAATTTGTGTACTTGCATGCCTGTATTTCCAAGACATGTGTCTTCCTGGCTTAAGGCCTATTATCCACGTAATAACTATGTCATAGGCATTTTATCGTTAATTGACTTTTGTAAGACAAATCTTGCATAGAAACAATCAAAACTGGGTCCACGGACGCATGAGGAGCGGCTGATGCGACGTTGCCGGTCCGTTCGTCTTGCGATCGTCAATTTATGAAAGCGCACATATACTGTAAAACCTTAATGTTATAGTTTGAGCTTCTTTTTCCTCTTGTTAAGAAGAAATCCTCGTTTAGAAATAAAGTGAAATCTAATTAAATCCGGCACTATTCATAAGCGAAGGGTGCCGAATTATTGGATTATTTGCATTACTGGATTATAGTAAAAAAATTGGTTGTCTGTAAAGTCGGTTTACTGACGATAGTTGAACGTGACAACGTCCGATTGTGCTTCTTTGTCGCTCGTTCCGCGCTCTCGCTTGCACTTCAAGCCTTACATGGAACGCCTCAGAGCGAGGTAACGCCGCATGAGTCATGTTTTTTCGTGCGTGCAACCGGCTCTATCGAATTATAAGACGTTGTCACGTCAAAAAGCCAATGTATTTCATAAAATAAATCATTTCATCAGAGGGAATAAACGTATGTAATATATTAAATTAATATGCAGACTGTTAATATGTAATTTACAACTTTTAAAATAATCCTTAATTGAGGTGCCGATATAGTGAAATTAAACCGTAATTTCATTTTTATTTTCAGTGGTCTCCTCCAAAAGACAGGCATATCGAAAGACATAGTGGACTACATAGTATACGGCACAGTGATCCAAGAGGTGAAGACGTCGAACATAGCTCGCGAAGCGGCGCTCGCTGCTGGGTTCAGTGACCGCACGCCCGCGCATACTGTGACCATGGCGTGTATATCTTCTAACCAGGCGATTACTACTGGTTAGTTTGGCACTTATAATACTGCAAATAACTGCTTGCAATTCTTATTTTAAATAACACTTTAGCTAACTAGATAATTTACAATTCTATACTATGAAAATTAAATGACTGAAAAAAATAAAGTAATTTAAAATGATAAGACAATAAATTCTATATTGGAATAAAACCTCACAATGAATGAGACAATCTGGGTGAACCTATTTTGATTATTTCTTCACTCTTCGATCACCATTTAAATTTTATCTTGTGCTTAAAATTTGAGAAAGAAACATTTATTATTTAAAATTAAATTTAAACCTTTAAGAAAGTGAAAAAATAAAACAATATTCGCTGTAATATTCATCAAAATTCAATTCAATTATAGCAATTATGTCAGCATGTTACCAGTAGTGCCATAAAAATGAGGAAACTAAAAGATTTTTATGCCCTTAGAATTGAGATTTAGTTAAAATCAATTCTTGTTTATTATTAACAATTTTCCATGCACATACCTATATTGTATATTTATATTATTTGTTACTATTAAATTACAAAATAATCTACATTCTATACAATATTTCTCAGGTGTCGGCATGATAGCGGCCGGTGCGTATGACGTCATCGTATGCGGTGGAGTTGAATTCATGTCCGATGTTCCGATTCGACACTCGCGGAAAATGAGGGCTTTTCTCTTAAAGTTGAATAGAGCGAAGACCCCCGCCCAGAGGCTGTCCTTGTTGTCTACTATACGACCGGACTTTTTTGCTCCGGAGGTGAGAATAATCTAAAAAACGAGCCTGTGTGGCACACGTGTCAGAAGTGAAACTACTTTAGGCGCGTTGAGAGTAAAATTACAAGGTCGCGTCGTGGCAATACTTTTACGTCATGGACTAAGGCGACGATTTATATTGTATCTTTGAATCTTGCAAAAGAAGTTTCACTTCTGACACACGCTCTCTTTTTTTATTGATATTTTGTTACACTTGTTTATGTTAAAAACTAGCGGTCCGCCCCGGCTTCGCCCGTGGAACAAATTTACGTTTTCTCTACATAAGAACCGTCCTCGTACTTCAAGGAATATAATAAAAAAAAGAATTATCGTAATCGGTTCAGCCGTTCACACGTGATGCCGTGACAACGCGAAACGGGTGCGGACCCGCCGCCTTTTTATAGCTCCCGCCGCGAAGCGCGTCGAACGCGGCAACTGATACACAAAAATAATCCTTATGGCTGCATGATTCTGTATTCACGCGCGATGACTTATAGCGTCTTTCATGTATAACTTTGGTGTTTCTACACCGATTTACATGATTCTTTTTTATTGAATAGGTAATAATGTTAACTTTTTTTAATTAGGGATGAGTGAGAGTGTTGTAAACGTAAGAGTAGACAAATATAATCAGAAAGCTCCGAATTGCTAAGCTATAATTGAAGTTCACGTGTTATTGTGAGTCAATTTTAAAAGATAGACATATGCTGTCTAGGAATTTATTTTTATATAATAATAATAATTTAAGAACATTTGTGTCGTACATGATTTCTATGTAGCTTTAACCATTAAGGCTGCATACGCGACGGAAGCTTAAAAAATGGAGTAACTTCTCCCGTTTTCCCAATATTTCCCTTCACTGCTCTGCTCATATTGATCGTAGCGTAATAAAAAGTATACTATAACCTGCCCAGGAGTATGAAGAATAATTGTGCCAAATTTCGTTAAAATCCGTCGTGTAGTTTTTGTTTCTATAACGAATATACAGACAGACAGACAGACAGACAGACAGACAGACAGACAAAAATTTTACTGATTGCATTTTTGGCATCAGTAGCGATCCCTTATCACCCCTTCATAGTTTTTTTTTAAATATATTTTATGTACAGAATTGGCCTCTCTACAGATTTATTATAAGTATAGATGATCATGGAACAAGTTAATGCAAGAAGAAGTAATTTTTAAATTAACTGTAAATTGCTCTTAATGCTATGTCGTCCCTTGCAAACATAGAAAATAACGAAAAGTTATGAATGTTTAATTAATTTCCAATATTCTTAGGAGTATTTTAAGATAATTAATATTAAATATCTAGTTTCTTTTTCTATAAACAAAAACTAAGTATAAAAAAAACATTTGTGTATACAAT
Organism: Colias nastes; assembly: GCA_907164665.1. Lineage (NCBI taxonomy): Eukaryota > Metazoa > Arthropoda > Insecta > Lepidoptera > Pieridae > Colias > Colias nastes. Next base: position 1,510 of record CAJQZM010039186.1, on the reverse strand, counting down.
GTAAAACAATTTATATACATTTTACATACTAAGATTTTTCTACTACACATATTTACCGTATATTTTTAGGGCTAACTTGAGGCAAAACGTAATTTAACACAGTAAAATTTAAATTTTTAATTTACATACGCCAATAAAATTACCATCACTGATGGTCCAGGTACCAGTGCTTGCTATTTAAAAAAAGAACTTATTCCAAATTCAAAGCCTTGTAAAAAACTTTGCAAATATTAGCTGCCAGTAAAAAAAAAAAAACTTCAGGAAAAGACCGACTCCCGACCTACCCACTAGGCACTTACCCTATATCACAAAAACAAAGCTTCCACATTCCAAATTCAAAATTACAGTTAAAAATAAAAATGTGGCAAATGTTAGCTCATAGCTGCCAGTAACATTTTCATAAAAAAAACCCTCAATCAACCTTTGCCATACTAAATAAAGTAGTAACACATCATAAGCTCAGCTGCCATGAACATCATTAAAAAAAAAATCAATTGACACTTTAAAAAAAAGAACTTAAAAAAAAAACAATCTGTCACTTGTATGCAGCTTCCCGCCGTAGCGGAGTTCTCATCGGGCGAGACGATGGGCCACAGCGCGGACCGGCTCGCGGCCGCGTTCGGTGCGACGCGCGCGGAACAAGATGAATATGCGTTGCGATCACATACATTGGCTAAAGAGGCGCAGGATAAGGGATATTTCACTGACTTGATACCGCTTAAAGGTGAGTGTTATTATTTTACAATACATGGTAAGTTATTTTCCCCTTTTCAATCTGTGTACAACTTATTAGATAATGTTTATATCTAGTTCCAAAATTAAATTACTATTTACTGCGCAAATTTTTTGCTTTTTTTCATATCCCTACCAAATTCTGCTCCTTGATATAAAAATTTTACCAAAAAGAACCAAAAATTTAAACAAACATAAAATTGACTTCTTCTTTTTATAATAACTCTAAAATAAATATTTTTGTCATTCGCTCAAAATCCATAACTGTTCACAAAGTATTCAATTACCAAACACTTTATAATAATTACAAATTTTAAAGAATATAAAATTGCGATCACGAAGCGGGATTCGAACTCGCGTTTTCTACCTTACCGAGGTGGCGATTTTTTATGTTCTTTAAAAATTTATATTTATACAGCATTTGAAAACTATAAAATTAAAATACCAATATCTGTATAAGTATATATTTAAAATTATATATGTATGTTTATCAGCCATCTGGTTTCCATAAAGTGAAGTCCCATGTCCCCTAGTGGGGTAAGGGGCAGATGCATTATACATCTGTTTCACTGATCGATTTTCTTTACAGACAACTAGTGTTAGGTTTCCATAACACAAGCGAAAGCTTACTAAGGGATCAGGATTCTGGATATTTATTTATTTGTTCAATTCAACTTAATAACGATTATTTATTTAACGAATTCTCAGTGGAAGGCAAGGACGGTGCGGTGGAGAAAGACAATGGTATCCGTGTGTCCACACCGGAACAACTCGCTAA
>CAJQZM010039185.1:0-34517 GCA_907164665.1 Colias nastes | reverse complement strand
GACCAGCAAATTAGGGATTGAGATTCAATATAGAAAGCGGCCGTTAGTGATTTCTACACAGAATTATTCAATGATGTGTCGATAGATTATAATAATCGATAGAAATACTCTGTAATATGTATCCGATACAGAAAAACTCTTCTATTATGTAATATAATTTAAACATAAAGACAACCAAATTGTAAGATAGAAACCAATAAATGATAAAATATTAGTTTCGTTTAGTTTTAACATAAAATGCATAGATATGTGGTCTTATTATTACATATCTTATTAGTATGTTTACGTTGTAATTATTATTTACGTACCTGATTCGATTTATGATAATATTTTGAATTTATAATTGAAATGGTATCACAATCGATAATCTTTTGTACATCACTTCTGGTATCACCCGTCGAGCTGTCAAAAAGCAATTCTTATAGTGGACAGAGTATAGATACGTTACCCGCTCTCTATTTTGGCAAGAAAAAACTCAGCTAAGTGCCCGAGTTTCACTTAGTCACGCACCATTCAGCGTCGTGGCTGGACGTTCTTTTTATATTTTAATCGGCAGTTGTTATTACGAAGTACATGAGTGAGACATGTATTATGTCTCGTGCGTGAGAGTGAAAGAGAGAACAACTGTATTGGTGATAATGCGTTAGTAAGTAGGTATGTATTAATTACGCTGTTTTTTAGTGCAATGATGTTGGCGTATGCCGCGTCTACTAGTATAAGGTCATTGGTGGCAGGTACGTGAGTAGCCGGTTTTACTAGAAATTTTGTGAGGGTAGATGGATGTTTGTTACATTTTCATTCAAAAACAGATCATCGCTTCAATATTCCATTTTAGTACAGAGAACGTTTATGTTTTGGATTAACAGATAAGTAAGCATCTTTCTTGGTCCTAGGAATATTTACATTTACTAGGTACCTACATATTTATTATTTAGTTTTAATAAACTGTATTTAAACGGTCAACGTTGAAGAAGATACATTATTAAATAACATAACGTCATGGAATATAACCAAAAGCTTTCTTTTTCTTAATTATAAATTCAAAATATTAATTGGTTTAAAAAAAAAATATGCAACATAAAATAAATTTTGAATGCCACTATTTTGAATTTACAACCGGTATATCTGACGACTATGTATCCTGTAATTGGTAGGAGTATATTATGAAACATCAATTTATGTTTCCTCTACAAATTCCGTGTTTCTTATGTTTTACCTCAAGGAAATCCATTAGCAGAAGCTATGATGGCGTAAAAAATATGAGGTCGCGTGATCATTAGCAATGATATTTAATAATAATGAAAGTAATATTTACTGAAGCCATAATATCACGTGGTTATAATAATTTGTGGAGCGTTGTTATTATTTATTTGAAGATGTGTATATGATAATTCAACGTATTTTCTTACTAAGTAACTGGAAAAACTGTTTCATTCGTCCGAAAAAGATATCGGTCGATTAAAGTTTCGTAAATATTATTTATTAATTTTGAGTAAAATATATATCTGTGAGGCATCAAAAGAAATGAGGCTACAACAATTATATGTTAATAATATGGGCTATGTTATTACAATCAGCATACGTATTCCAGTACATAATAGGTAAATGCTCTTAATTTTTATCATATTAATATTCCTTGATCCTCTACGTTTCGGTTATGGTATACGGTTAACGATATTATGTATTAATTATGTTTTCCTACTTGGAAAGACACATATCAAAGAGCAATAAAAATACCTATTAACCTACTACCTAGAACATATAGAATTATATAATCTGTGCTATTACTATAACAATTCTGATGAAGGAACTCAGATGGATATGACATTACTCCGTAAGGTCCATCAAGAGAGAATTCTCTAGACGTAACCAGTGTATCGTAAGCGGCATAAATTTGTGCCCATATTATTCACTTGAGCAACCACATCCTTGCCGAGTGGAAATTTAGTAACATCAGCTCTATTAAACCTCTATCCCGCTAGTTATTTTATTAACTAATGCGTCTATTGTTTAAACGCATTGTGTAATAATGTAATTGTTGTTCGTTTGTCAGAGAAAGTTATGATTTTATTTGGTTTTAATAAAGTTTTATAAATTAATATTTTATTTGACTATTCTTAACTACATCAGATGAATGCAGTCTGAATGCTACACTATTCCTGAGTTCCGGGTTATACCTAGATACATATTCTTTTTTTTTAATTTTTTATCCCGGTTCTAAACAGACAAAGCGAAGGCGCATCATTAGTTTACTACAACTAGACATACTACATCTAATGATCTAACTGATGTTGTATACCTGGACTTTATCAGTAACATTTAATATAATTATACAAAGTATTGGCTTAGTATCATATTATGTATGATAATAAATAATGTTGCATTTACAAAACAAATGTATGTTTACTAAACAGATATCTCGTTTCAGTAGCAACAATTTTGTTTAGCTTGTAATACTTGGGTTTACACTATTATAATAAACTACAACCTAAGCAATTTTAATCTAGCTTCAAACTTTATTGGCGATCTTTAAGATACATAATAACTAAGAAGTGAATCATTATCACTAGTTTCTAGGTTCAATAATAACGAGCTGATACTTTTTAATTCAGGAATAATTTAAAGAAATACCTTTCCAATTTAATAATATGTAAGTTTATATTATTAACAACATCTATGAAGAAATCCAACATCAATTAATCTCATTTTACATTTTTAGATAAACTACATATTATTTTATATCCGTTACCGTAATAAAAACAAAGCTATTAGATAACTATTAATAAATATTAGTTTATCTAATTAACGATAATGTGGGTTATAACTTATACCGGGGCGGAAAGTAGAAACCCTGCAGCAATGTACGCCCACTAAATAATCCTAATCCTTATAACCCTATCAGAAGTGAGAATTTTCCAAAAAGCTTATTCAAATTTATTGAAATAAGATATTAAGTTAATATGTACCTTATTACAATTTATAATTTACAGAATATAATTATAAAGATAGATATGTAAATTGCAACAAAATTCGGAGATTTTAAGGTTAATCCGTCGGTTCCATATACCAGAATTATGTAAAAGTTATAAGGAAAAAAAATACCGGCCGAATTGATAACCTCCTTTTTTTAAGTCGGTTAAAAATTGGAACATATTTGTAAAAATTATTCATAATAATAGTATTTTCTTGTAAGTTTCCATCATGGGATGTCATCCGAAAAATATTATCCACTATGAGCCACCGCAAATCCACGATATATTTTTAACAATATGACTAACGATACAGTACAATTCCTAACATCACAAGTATGACCTAAAGCGTCAACCTTTGAACCGAGAATACCTCATAATAAAACGATTGATATACAACGGATGTGAATAATACATTTATCAGTGAGAGTGCAATCGTAATTGCTTACGCGATGCTGATACTGAGCTGAATATAAATTGAGACCTTGTGCTTGTGCCTTTAATGTGCAGTTGTATCTGTGGTATGTTAACATTTAGATTGTGACCAGTAAGTGCTTGAACACGTTGACTCGCGGGCGCGGTGGCGGGCGCGGTCACGAAATATCAAACATATGACGTGATTTCCAAGTGTTCATGTTCAAAACGCACGTGCGGTCTAAGTAGCGAGCTAACTAGCGGCGGGCGCGGGCGGCGCGCTCGCGGCAATTTCAAACGCCCGAGACGTTTGTGTGTGTTCATGTCAAACTAGCGGCGGCGCGCGCGATTCACTCGCGACCGGCGACGTCAGGTAAGTTCAACCAGTTTGAACTTGTCGCTAGAAACGATAGCACGTTTTTATCATGTCGTTCAATACAGAAGAGTTTATTAGTGCTGTTCAGGCTAAAACTCCTATTTGGCAAAGTAAACACATCATCTCATCCTGGTATATCTAAAAAATTTTGAAGGATGTTCTCTCAAATTACCATATAAAGTATGAAATTCCCCATACCGTTCTCTTTCTTTATTAATTTCGTGCACACCAATTCTAATTTCTAGCATCTCCCACTTTAGGTATGAATTTTCTGTTAAAAATAAAAGATCGTGGTCCATATTTGCGACCTCTGACAATACGTCACACTCGCGCGAACGCCTGGCGGTTAATGTGAACACGAGATCGCAACGTTTTCCGCGCCCGCACCCGCTCCCGCGCCCGCGTGTACCTACGTGAACGAGCACTAAATAAGTTAATTGTCATGTGTATTATTTCATCTAAAACAAATCGAAGTAGGTGGTTTGTATGTAGTTTAACTTTTAATTCTTATTCACAAATAACATATTTTTATGATTTAAAACAAACAATATAAATTATAAAAGTTTATATGTTGCTTATTACTTTCCAGCCTATTATGAGCCAACATAAGATTGGTTTACGAAGACTAAAAGTAGCCTATCTGTTAATCCAAACTACAATGTATCCCTATGGCTATGCAAAATATCAAGCGGATACGATCAGCTGTTTTCCGTGAAACAAACAACCGTCCCATCACAGTCTTGTTTATAAATGTATTAAGAAAGATAAGATAACTCAAGATATAATCACAAGATAAAATACACACGTAGGTTAAGATTTACTTACATCGTCCGACTGTCTAGTCGCGAACATGTAGTCGCCCTTTATCTGGAAGTCCTTAGCATCCGCGAAGAGTACTTCAGCGTGTCTCATGTCCGAGGGGTCGTTGACCTTGAGCACAGTGCTACTGCTTCGCGGTTTCATACGTTCCACGTAGAACACTTTGGGCATCTCCGGGCCGGACGGCCAGAAGAACGTCTTCACGAAACTCTGAATTTGTTTGAACGTCTTGCCGCCGTCCACTGTTAGGTATAGCTGCAAAACGATTGGTTAATGAACAAATTTATTTGTATGCATATGCCTATAGATATAAGTGCGATGAGACAAATAAGAATCAATGTTAGCAGAGAGTTGAAAAAATATAACAAAAGCTAAAAATTGAGAATCTTTCGGCGTTTTGGGAACGGGTAAAGACGTTTTAAAAAACCTTATCTTCATAATATAGATATCAATTCTTTACTCATAAACCGGTAAAATGTCTCTGATTGATAAACTATTTTTTGTTTTGAAATACGAAAAAACTGGTTATGAAACTAAGTCGTGATTGATAAATTTAAATCAATTAAAAATACCCATTAATTATTATGCGAGTAAAACCATAAACGTTAATTTTGTAACTTCAAAGTATGTCTACTATGATGAAAAAGTTATGTAGTTTTTTCATCATAGTAGACATACTAGTTATAAATGAATAAAACATGCAAATAAATATGCTACAAATTGAGAACCACTTTCGTTTGAGAGATCTTCAAATTGGATAATTCCCATAATTTTCAAATGGTGCATTCAGTTTACAAAAACCGAGTTTCAATATGGGTTAAAAAGAAGATAGAAAGTGAATATTTACAATCATTGTTACATTATTATTTACCTTGACCTTAGTATAATTAAATTCAGTCGTGTGAAGATAACTTTTGCATGTATGTTACTGATTAGCACGCATACATAATTATCTAAGGTTAGGAATTACACCACTCAAGGAAACTTATCATTTGTGTGTGTACTTCATAATTATTTCTTTAATAAGCATAATATTTTAGATTTCACAGTGCTAGCTAACAATTAAAATGTGCAATTTGCTAGTAATTTGCATTCTTGAATTTAGTAAGGACAGAATATATAATATTAAATTTTAATAAATACATTTAATAATTAAGATAATCTACACTGTATTTACACTGCACACGAAAATGATGCATTTTTTAAATAATAATTATTATCAATATCTCACAAACGTATTCACTAAAAAATGAATCACACATATAAAGGCCCCTAATCTAGCATATCGTAAAAATTAAAACACCAAAGAATACTCACATTTCTATTCTGGCTAGTTTTGTCCAATATAACAAATCTGACAGGAAACTCTTCATCAAAGACCAATTCGTTGGGATTGAAGGTCAGGTCCGTCCTATGAATGGTTTGCCCATTGTCATTGGTTGTGTATAACTTCTTGTTTGTTGAATCAATGAAGACACACTAGAGAGAAATTTATGTGTAATGCAAGTGGAATATTTATTACAACCAATTCTTATTTACTAATATATACTAATATTATAAAGCTAAAGAGTTTGTTTGTTTGAATGCGCTAATCTCAGGAACTACTGGTCCGATTTGAAATATTCTTTCGGTGTTAGATAGCCCATTTATTGAGGAAGGCCATAGGCTTTATATCATCACACTAATACCAACAGGAGCGAAGCAATGCGGGTCAAACTGCGGAGCACCGCTAGTATTATATATTATAAAAAATGTATACAGCATTTATTCAACCTGATGTATAAAAATATCTTAATTTGTTGTGAAGGTCATTCTTAAAAAAATGCATTAATAAGACTTTTATGATTGCAATTTAAGTGGTTTTAAAAATGTTGATTTAAATGTTGTCTAGTCTTATTAGTGTTTTCCTTCTTAGAATTAAAGTAAATAAATTAAGTGTGCTATTAAAATAAATTACTTTATAAATAAAAACATTTCAATAAATGAACATCTGTGTGTTTGGCACCAAAACTGCTTAACCAATTAAGATCAATTTTATCATAGACTTAGACAATCTTGGAAAGGTGCTAATTAGTTTAAACTACATTTTAAGGCAAACAATTTCTTGAAGTCACCAATTTAAAAAATGCCAAATTTAGTGAATTTTAGTCGTTTACAAATTTTTATACAATATTGAATTATCATAACATATTCAAAGCATATTCAACTTCCATATGTAGCAAAGAATTTGTAATAATAAGAGTTAAATTATACACTCATGTAAATTGCAACATTTGACCTTTTAATTTAAAAATATTCAAATTACAGCAGCTCTTATTTAAACATCCTGCTGCAGTCTGTAACAAGAATCTTTAATAACAAGGAATCATATCACCTTTTTGTTATTATTACATGATATGAGTTCAATGACCTGTTTACTTTTGAAGGAAAACACATCAATTAAATATTTCGACAGCTCTTTGTTTTGCCAACAAATTTTCTATGTCCTTGATAAGTACTTTATACGTACATTCACATATTTCACAATGTGAGCACAATTAACAAAGAATTTAAAATGATTGAGTTTATTAAGAAAAACATCTCAAACATTTTGGATGGAGACTAAAGTGTATGCAATTAATTAGTTATTAAAATACAGGTGATAATGATAAAATTTCATAACAATTTCATAAGTTGCAAGCTGCTCCATTTAAACTCTATAAAGGTTTATTTCTTAATACACAATATAGATAATATTATAATAAATACAGGACACAATTTTATCACAATTAATACAATTACTATTATCACAGTAGCCTAAATAAATTGCAAGCACTCTTTAGAAATTATCAAAACAACTAGCTTTCACTTTCATCCACCAAAAATCTAACAATGTTGTTCATAACAGTGAAATTATATACAGAGTAAAACTAAAAATTTACTTACAAATTCTGGGTACTTCGGATGATTGAAGAATTTATCAAGTTGTGCATAGCCACTATCAGGCTCATCTCCAAGTCTGAAACTTTCAGTCTTGTTTGTGAAGTTCTTGCCATAGTCATATGAGATATACAGGGCTGATGGAGAAATTGAACCCTTATTTCTAGGGCTGGAGTCTCTCGCCAGGCAAATGATCACATTAGAGCCTTCACCAACCCAATGCACCATTAGCTGCTGGTGACTATCATTGAGGTGAGTTGTCTAAAAATAAAGTGCATCATAACATCTCTTTATGCATAGCTCTCTCAAAAATTAAAATAATGGAGACACACTAATGACAGAGAGAATATTTGGCGAAAGGATTGATTTTTCTATTTATAAACAAATGCACACTTCGTAAATAATTGATGAAGGTTACAACAACAAATGCTTTGTCATGTTCAGATAAAAATAGAAGAAAATAAAAGTACATAAACAAGAAATACATTGTCATTGTTGTGAAATAGAAAAAAATAATCCTATTTACCGCCGGTACGCGTTAAAACAAACGAAAAGGGGAATGATTGAATTTAATAAGGAAATGGCATATTACCCATGTACTAATATTTTTTTCCAAAGGCGGTGGAGTTAAGGTTGCATCTCGTTTATTTCTTTCATGCACATTGCTATCCGCTTTTTCGTCGTTTCTATTTATTACAGTAAATTTACGAGAGGTATGCGGGTCTTCTGCCACGTACAATGTGTTTCCTGACGGAACATAATCACAACTCACAGCACTAGAAAATATATAAAGTATTGTTATAACACTAACATAACGTCCTAACACCCCAAACATTTTGTCATCACTAATAATTATGTATCGTCCGACCACGAATAGAATTTGATTAAAACTGCGCCAAGCGCCAAACGTATCACAAAACTACAAATTCACGATTGACCGTTGACGACTGATGTGTCAAATTCAAACTGTCTTTACTGCTGACAGTGACAAGACAGATTTTTTTTTTTAATAATTTATTCATAACCATGGATACAAGTCTTTCAGTCGCAATCTTAAATGACAAGACAGAAATGGTAATATATTGCCATGTTAAAATGTATATTTATATTTATATTTATAAAAACCTGTGGTAAATACCCTAAAATAAAATAAATTTAAAATAAAATAAAAATATTTAAAAATAAAAAAATTGAGTCATGGAGATTATATTTTTTAGTTAGTACTTGAAGTATAAAGTCCACGATGTTTTCCTTCACCGTCCAAGCAGTGGTGATGCTATGAACATGCGCAGACAAATTGAAAAATCAATTTATTTCCTGCACGCTCGCCTGGTCTCGGTTTACCTTGCCTCGCACAACACAGCTCTGCTATATTATTACTTGCTCTGTGGCTCTGGTGGAAACGGCTCAGCTCAAAGCTCAAGCGAGGGATGAGGAGGGATGTATGCGAGGTATGATCGAGGTAGTTCGATAGTTTTGAACAATAGCAATATACTCGCACCACACATTTTCCTCGTACAGCATTGGTGGAAAAACACCCTTTTACTCGGTACCTATCACCCACAGCTATCACCACAGCCTTTCAGAGAGCATACTTTGTATTGAAATTATTTTGACTGACCGGTTGGCTTGGTTGGTATTATAGTGGGCCTGCCTTCCAAGCCAGAGGTCGTGGGTTCGATTCCCACCCGGGGCAAATATTTGTGTGATGAACATAGATGTTTGCTCGGTGTCTGGGTGTTAATATCTATATAAGTATTTATTTAAAACTTATTGCAACTTATTGAGTAAAATGGCAATAATAACTTTCAAAAATAAAACGAGAAATATCCAAAAATCCTATCCACTCCTATCCTAATAGTATTATAAATGCGAAAGTAGGTGCATGGGATTTTCATATCTCATACTAAATGTATGGGAGGGTTTAAATTAATTTTTTTTAGATATTTCTCGTTATATTTTAAAAAAGTTAAATTTATTGTCATTTTACTCATTAGCTATAGTACTTTCGATAGGTATAAGTTTAAAGTTTTTTGATACCTGCAATAGTTACGGAATAATCGCCTGCACATTTATCGATTACATCCTGTATAGCCCCAGTAGTATGTAGTACCTACTTTCCAGGTGTAAAGTTGATGATATACAGTGTATAATGTATATTATAACAGCTCTTATTTTTTATATTAAAACATTGTGGATACGTCGAGTTAGGTACAATATAATCATAATATCTATTTTTATTTCCTAAATAGTTCCTAAGAAAGTGATTCAGATCTTAATTTTATTGCGGAAATATATTTAAATATTAATTATCGAAATATAAATGTGCATATATTTTTTACTAGCGGTCCGCCCCGGCTTCGCCCGTGGTACATATTTCGCAATAAAAGGTAGCCTATGTTCTTTCTCAGGGTCTAAAGATTATCTGTGCCAAATTTCATCAAAATCGGTCCAGTAGTTTATGCGTGAAAACCATACATACATACATACAAACCTTTCCTCTTTATAATAATATGTATTAGTATAGATATAGATTAAAGATGTAATGTGTTCTCTATGAGTACATGTTTTCATTATAGCTGTGTGAAGCCTTTTCAAAAGATAAGTACCTATGCTTAACTCTATGGACTTATATGGAAACTTATGTTTCAGAACATTTATATACCTACGTATTATGCAAACGAGAAGAATATAGAAAGACCCAGTTATTTAGTAGTTAGGAAGTAATATTAAAAATTTTTGCTGCTTTAATTGGTATGACCACATTATAGCGTATCTATTGCTTTGGCTAATTATTATTATACAGTAGAAATGAATAATGTGCAAATAAATTACTGCATAGTATTAAATAGGGAAATAGGATAAAAGGAGCTATCTATACCCCTGAGGAAAGTCAAAAAGAACAAAACAAATGCAATTTTTAATTTTTTATTATCTTACATAATCTTACAGGACAATAACTTGTTGTTTAGCCTGTTGTTTGGCCTTCACTCTGACCTGTGCGGCGATTCTGTCGAGGTCACGTCTCCCTTGAACGGTGAGGATGCGACCACCATCTGGGATCTTCTCGACAAGCTTGAGAGCTTCGAGAGCCTGGAGGGCCTTGCGCGCGATGCTGCCTGATGATCTATAATAACCAAGAAAGTTGTTCAAATAAATTTTGGTGCTTTAAATTTTTATGTCAAATAGAAGATTTATTGATATAAATTTTTTTTGATGTAAGAACATTTCTAAATTTATAAACAAACAAGCGTTCTGCCTGTGACTTGATTGCATTGTCCAAAACTTATGTAACAATAACATTGTTGTACATTCAGCAATAACCTCATGATTTATTGGTGAAATCATAATGAAAACCATTGCAGTAGTTTTTTGTTTATTGCAGCAGATTTTGTTTTATTTGATGTAGGGACCACCAAACAAACATTTGATTGTTTGCAACAAAAATTATTCAAACAATATAATCAATGCAATGCAATTTAAAACTGCAATTTGTTGAAAGACTGACAGTTACTACAGGCTTTTTATCTTTAAGTAATATTGAAAATGATAAGTAGTTTTAGCTGCTCGGCTTCATGGAGGAGCTCGGGTGGTTTCCCCAACCTACCTCTCTCACGCAAAATAGGCGCTTGACGTCGAGTTGTGGAGAAATGCCAAAAACAAAATGATAAGTAAATTAGAAATAAATGATTATCATACCTGCAGAAGTGTGAGGGGGTGACACCGTTGCGTTTGCGACCACCAAAGATCTTTGTGACGGTCTTCACACCAACCGGTGATCTGATGTAGATGTGTCTGAGGACAGCGGCGCAACGCACATAGAACCAGTCGGGGTCGTAGGGAGCCAGCTCTTTGAAACGACCAGTCTTCACCAGGTCCATGTGTTCGGGCAGTTTAACCTTACCAATCCTGTAATTAGATAAATAATTAAATATTATTACAAAATAAATACATAGGAGGTCTTTGTCCCATTATTGTGAACATATATCTGCTGATTGAATATAATTTAGTTTTCAAAAATCAAGAAAAAGCTTTCACAGCTTTATACTTTTTAATTTTTGAGTTTTAGCTGTCTAGACTGCCAAATGAGTGATGATTACATCCTCCTACAATGAACAGGTATTTTACGAATGCATCTAAACGCAAAAAGCATGTGCATTACGCTTTGGGTTTACAATGATAGTGGAATAAGTACTATAAGTGTATGTAAGGTTTATTTATTATTTCATTTGGCTCAATTGATTCAAAAATCCATTTTTCAAGTTTAAAGGGAAACAAAACTTACTTTTTGAGATGGAAGGCAACGGTCTTGACGACCTTGTCTTGTTCAACATCTTTCAATGTGACGGATCTCATCTGAAAAAAATACCCAGTTTTCTATTATCATTTTACATACAATAGGTTTTTGAGTTAATATGTAGTATTAAAACCACTTCCTACTTTTTAAAATTAACTCTTTAATTTTTATGTTAGGTTGTGTTGACATAATTATTATGATTGAATATTAATTATTAATAAACAAGTGATAGGAATATTTGTGTTATTTATAGAGTACTGTATAATGTATCCGAAGTATACATGTTATCGTTTATGTACTAATAAGCAACATGTTGTTCATGTAATCAATATTTTTAATTACACATTTCTGATATATTTCAACACTGAGATTTGTCGTATTTCTCATGCAAATGTAGATCATAATATAATTCATCATAAAAATAAATTATAGGTATTTTTTATGAATAAATAAGGTCCAATCAAATTTTAAACAAACTGGGGAATGATACCTACCTACCTGCAAAAATTAATTTTTAAATGCCATTACTGTTTAAATTTTATTTGCAGGTCAATGTCATTTTAAATAATGTGAGATGCTAAACGGGCTTTAGGAAAGTCAATACCTACCAAAGTATATCAACTTAACCAATAGTGAAGTTGAGGTTATATTTTGAAAATTATTATAATATAATATGAATTTGTTCATGTTCTATATACTTTATTGAATCCGTTATAATAGAAAGGGATAAAATTGTATAAATTATGATGGTAACCGATTCATTTCGGAGATAAACCTTTTTTTAAAGCGACTCGACCCTCGAGTTGTTGCGTTGAAATGGTCAATTGTGATGTTCATGTTAGTATGAAATACATTGTACGATGAAGTACTATACCTTACTTATAATTAAAACTATTAAAACACCACTTTTACGATTCCACTGAGAAATATTATTGCAAAACCACGCGGTTCGAGTAAAACACTCACCTTGCCTTGTGTTGGCAGCCGGAAGAAAGACAGAGAGAGCAAAATGATGCCATGTGTCGGGCTCGCTGTCAAAGTCAAAATTTGTTTTTAAATAAAGATGAATCCACACAATTTACGTAAAATAAACAAATTTTAATTTCATTGCAAAGTTGGCAAAAAAAAAATTAATTTTATACAAATAAATCGTTTGTTCTTATTCTTAATTGTTCGTTAATTTTTTTTATTTCTTCGATTATTGGTTATTTATTTTAAATAAAACATTTTTGTTGTCTTAAGTTGACATTATACACGGACCGCTTCAAGCAGTTGAGACCAACGGCTTGAAGCCGCGACCGCGCGGTGAAGTATGGACATTCATTGAACGCCCATTACGCGGCCGTACACGGACTGCTCGAGCCATCACAACCGCTTCAAGCTTCAAGCCGTCAACTGCGCGGTTTGTAGCGACAGCTCGAGCAGTCAACGACCGACTGCTCGAGCCGCCCACGGCCGCTCTTACATTGTTTTTTTATTATTTTTACGATCAATAAAATCATTAATTCGATCGATTTTATACTTTTAATTTATTAAACTCATCTGGCCATACTACAGTTTATAATATTCTGTGTTTTTAATTATATAATCTATTGATTCTTCGTACTCTATAGTCTATGCCTTTTTGTTGTCATTTGTCTGTTGTCATAATTTAGAAAATGGCCGCGAAACCAAGTTCTGCTCTTCCAGAAGGTATTTCTCTTTTGTCCTTTTATTGTTCATTCTTTAGTATTTATTCGAACGGGAGAATTTTTTAAAAGCAATATATTCATAAAAAAATACTTCAGAGCTTGTTACGGTTTATATTTTTATCAATGTTTTTAGTATGTGAATATGCTCTTCATTACAGGACAAATAACTTCTGATGATATTCCCCTGACATCTCTGGAAGAAAGCCTTTTAAGTTTAGAAAAACTTGATCGAGCATCGCCCGAGCTATGGCCTGAACAAAGTAAGCGATTATATTAATTGTTTGTTTTTTGGAATTATTGTGATTAATTTGAAAGTGGCGGGCGTTGCGTAGGTATTTTTAATGCTGTCATTCCTCCCACCATAGTGTTGTCGGAATTTGGCATTACGTTTGTAACGATCGTAATTTGAACATTTATTTAAAATGGAAGATAATGGCAGTTATCCTATTAAAGACGACAACTCACAGTGTTCAAATGAATCTTTTGCAGTTCCTGGTGTATCTGAATTCGCACCATTGCTTAACCCAAACCAATCTCCACCCTCATGGAATAAAGGACTAACCAAAGAGGACATGGGCTTAATTCAACGTAAGTTTAGACCCTATTATTTTACGTTATTTTTGAATTTGCGGAACAAAACCATACAAGTTACAATACTCTCTGTAATTATTTAACATTACAGTGCTTAAAATTTCCAATTGGAATCATATAATTCCTGGAATAATACAATAAATTAGTAATTTTTTTGAAATATTAGACCTACTATGTAATGCTTACTTTGTATTGAAACAAGAAAGCAAATTGCTTTTAGAGTCTGTGTAATGATGATGATTTATTTATAACAACTTGCTATAATTTTGATGTTCATTGAGAAGAATAGTATTGTATTTGCAGGGTTGATTTTATAGTATTGTATTTGTTGGATGGGGACGAAAGTGTAATTCCTGTTTTCTTTCAAATCAATTCTTGTTTCTTTTCAAAGTTGAGCACATAATATAGTTAGCGTCAATAAAGTATTGAAGATTAATGGCACTATTGTAATTTTCCATGAAGATATATTGTAAAATTATGTCTCTAAGTATGTACTCGTCACTCATTGTTTTTATGACTCCCATTGTGTGGCACAGATAGATACCCAAATTGCTCAATATCCTTCCTGACAACTGATAATATAAATGCTAAGTGGTTAGACAGTCAATTAGGCAATGTTTTCTTTTTACTGTAATGAAAAATCTCATTTCTATATGAATTTCTTTATTTACATGGGCAAAGCCACAGGTCACAGGTGGAAAGAATAATTAAAAAAAAATATAAATACTGAGCAAAGTTTTTCTCAATTACAGAACTGGGGTCGCTAACCACAATTGGTCTTATAATGGAGGTCAAAAAATTGCATGATCTTGCTTATCAACTTGGACTAGAAGAGGCAAAAGAAATGACGAGAGGAAAGTATCTGAACATATTCTCTAGGAAAAATCGATAGTGATTAGTGATGATATACTCCGAGTTTAATTTTAATATGTTAATAATAATATATGTAATTTAGTTGTACTGGTTTTAAGAATAAATTATAATTTTAGTTCATTGTTTGTCTTTAATTCAGATAGCAATGGGGAATTTTTTTTAGGCAGTATTTATGTATCCCAATTTTTTTTTTTTTTTTGTGTGGTGATTCTCAATGTTAGCCAGAAGGGCTACTACATTTTAACGCGGACACGAATGTTTCCCAATAAACATACGATACATAAAAAAATATTTATCAAGCATTCCAATTGAAAATGAATTTAAAAACTGATTGTTGAAAATATTTAAAAATTGAAAAGTATTTTTCATGAATTTATAGAAATCCTTCATATTAGTAATGTTTATTGATTGCTTTTATATTACTGTTTCTTTTAATTTGTGATTCAAACTGATTAAAGTATGTAGGTTTATTTCTATTACACTTTACATTATAGTACTAGATCCCACCGCAAGATTATTGCGTTCATAGTTTTTTTGATGAAACCAAAATTTTATGTATTTTCATAATTAGGAGAATATATATCGTAGGTGGCTATGGTACGGGAGCTATTAACGTTTTAAAAAAAGTCATTTTAGTATAGTTGGGTTTTTGATATACTGTTTCTCTTGCTATTTCGGTTAGAGTCCGGGCTGTCTGGCTGGCGGTAGTGGTTGCGTTTATTAGTGCGCACAGGAAATATACTTAACTTTAAAGTCATTTATTAACGCGTAATTTTTAATCTTTTGCCTTTAGATAGATCCATCAGACATAAATTTTTTATTGCAAGACGTTTTTTTTGTTGTTAAATAGGTGCCATACGCAATTTTTTATTTCAAAATAATTAAAATGTCATCGTAATAAGTGAAATTACATCAACATGAGTCCGCTTAAAAGGTAAGTAATAACTTTATTACTCATATTATATTATCCTTTTTTAATACTTATATTGAATAATAATTAGTAAACTAATATTTTTAATAGATGGTTTCATATTTATTACACTTTTGGGTATTAATATGAATTTGATGATATTTGGTTTTTATCAAGTTTACATTAACGTCCTATTTGAGGTTCGTTGGGAAAAGGAGGCACCATGGTAGATTGTTGCTAAAAAATTGTAAATAGTAAAATGAATATTATACATAGTATATATATCCTTCACGGGGACTCATGTTGATGGAATTTCACTTATTTCGATGACATTTTAATGATTTTGAAATAAAAAATTGCGTCTGGCACCTATTTAACAACGAAAAAAACGTCTTGCAATAAAAAATGTACAGTAATCCAAAAGTAATAATGCGCATAGAAATCTTCGTCACTGTTCGGCAACTGTCATATTCCCGGAGCGTCCGAAGATGATATCTATATAGAGTGGTTAAATGCATTTTCTTCATGCATAATTTAGTCAAATTATATGTTTTGTGCTAAAAGAGATTAATATGTATTTGTAATAGGGTTGTTGAGGATTCCTCTTCCGCTTCCTCATAATGCGGAAGTTCCGCAATATTTTGGGTTCCTCAACCGTTACCGCATCCTCAAAAATAAAAATAAAAAATTCCTCTTCCGCTATCGTTTCCTCAAAATTTTGAGGAAATTCATGAGGATGCCGTATCTATGGCAACGCACTCGCTACGCGCAGCGCTATGCCAGGCCGATTTGATCGGGCGGCGAATTTACAAAGCCTATGTATACTTTTTGAGTCACGAGTCGGACTCTAATAGATGAGCTTTTGTTTATGCATATAACTCGACAAAACCTAATCTATCTAAATAAAAAAGGGACTCGACTTGATTATAATTTCCTATCATCCTCATCCTCATCCGCTTCCTCTTCCGCTTCCTCATCCTCATCCTCTTCCTCAAAAAAATATCCTCATCCTTATCCGCATCCCCTAAATTTGCGTGTGAAAATTCCTCTTCCTCCTCCTCTTCCTCATAATCACTTCCTCAACAACCCAAATTTGTAAGTAACGATTTTGTTTCGATAATTCCTTGTAAGTAAATTAGCGAGTATAACCCCACGATTGCGAATATATCTTTGTTGGATTGATTTACTTGGAAAATTTTATAGTACTTTTAAAGTGTCTTACTGAAACTGGTGTAATGATGGAAGAAAAGAAGGTTAAATAACACAAAATTTATATTGTATAAAATATGGTTTTCAAACACAGGTTTATATATTTAAACCATATAAATCTAATCATTAAAATCTCAGTTCAAAAGTATTTACAGTGATTATTTTTCCGACCCAAATATCGACCAATAGAATTGCACCATTCGACGTCACGTGGTACAACCTACATGGTATTATACTGATAATTTTTTGAAAATTTTCTCTGGTCGTTGACGTCAAACTGACAGGTTGAATTCAATTGTGAAATTATTGGCCGACATTTGGGACGGAAAAATAATCCCCCGAATACCACACGAGCTTCAAAATTATCTGGCATTTCCCTCAAGGTTCCCTGCAAACAAATAAAGTCGTCAAGTTTTTCAGGAAAAATCACTCGCGCTTCGCGCTCGTGATTTTTTAACCTTGACTAAAAACTTGACTCCTTCATTTGTTTGCAACGAACCTATCGGAAAATACCCGATAATTTTGAAGCTCTTGTGGTATTATAAGTGATCATTCTTCAATATTATGACAATTAAAAAAAAAATAAAAAAAAACAATCAAAATCAGGGATTATCTTTATTTCTGACATTTTACGTACATCGGAACTTTCATTATGCTCTTCTTCATTTTCACTTTCCCTACTGCCATCACCTGTGTAAATCATTTCATCGATTAATTCAATTCACCTTTAAAAACAAAACCAAGAGGCAAGAAGGGTATGTAATAGCAGCTCTATATAATTCCACACAGAGAGAACACGTGCAATCACCACCAATATTTAAAGACGACTGACGTATTTTTGAGTTTTTTGACTGACAGGCTACCGTCACCTACCGCCGGATTTGTTTTTGATTGTGTATGACCGTGAATTGACTTCTATTTCTTTTGAACAAGGTGTAAAATGCAAGTGCGTTGTTTAGGGCTCTTACGATTCAATGATTCGAGTGTCTTCGGAAATACGACAATTAGCGAAGATTTGCATGCGCATTATTAAGTTTGGAGTACTGTATGTCTGATGGATCTATCTAAAGGCAAAAGATTAAAAATTACGCGTTAAAAAATGACTTTAAATTACGGATATTTTCCTGTGCAGATAAGATGCGCACTAATAAACGCAACCACTCCGGCCAGCCAGACAGCCCGGACTCTAACCGAAATAGGAAGAGAAACAGTATATCAAAGAACCAACTATACTAAAATTCTCTCTTGTCAACGTTGCTAGCTCCTATACGACTAGTCAAAATTTGGCCGGAAGCATGTTTAATTAAATTTTTTCTAATCGATTTTTTGGGAAAAATATCCGTTCATTTGTTATTTATAGTCTACATCACGGCAAATTACATAAAGATTAAAGATATATACTAAAAACGGTTGCCGTTTTTCACCTGGCCGCAACCAGTTGGAAGCCTGGTGCAAACAGGTATAATTTCAATCCATTTATACGTTACACGTTCATATCGCACATTAATGAATCATATAATCAAATTAAAGCTATTTCTTTTCTTTTCATTGTCATATTATAATATGGTTGCCTTATTAAATCCAGCCGCAAATGAGGGTTGCTGGCTGTTAAACATGATGAATATTAATTAAAATTGCTTGCGGCCAAATTTGGACTGGAAATCTAGTCGATATACATTCTCCTAATCTATACTAATATTATAAAGCTGAAGAGTTTGTTTGTTTGTTTGAACGCGCTAATCTCTAGAGCTACTGGTCCGATTTGAAAAATTCTTTCGGTGTTAGATAGCTCATTTATCGAGGAAGGCTATAGGCTATAGATCATCACGCAACGACCAACAGGAGTGGAGCCACGGGGGTGAAACCGCGCGGAGCAGCTAGTTATAAATATAGGTAGTACATAAAATTTTGGTTTCATCAAAAAAACTATGAACGCACTAATCCTGCGGTGGGATCTTAGTCCATTACTACATTCACATTATGCAGCTAGTGAGTGGTGTGGTATCGTAAATAAAACACCTTTTAATTGCTTATTTTTTATTTAATATACCTATAACCAACAAATCTAGGTGAATTTAGGTGCAAAATTAAATTCTGTCGATAAATCTTATTTTTATTGGCTTGCTTGGTTTTGAAATAAAACTTCGGGATGGCTGCACATCCCCGTAGTGGTATTCTAATTTGTACTTCTGCAACACCTGTAGAAGTAAATATGAAAAAAAAAAAAACTTGTTATTAAATATTTCTTATACTTAGTTAACAAAATCGTATGAATGAGCAGTCATATTGGTACAGAGGAGTCGAAAACCTGCGTATTTCACATTGACGGTATATAATTTTTTTTTTGTTTTACGGCATACAAAAGCACAAAAAGCCACATAAGTTTAAAATTTGAAAGCAATAAAAATTCCAAGAATTTTATTGTCATACCCTTATTGTTAGAAGAGAAAGCATGGTCTCCGCAATATTCTGGCCCAGGCACTTCCTGGCGCCATACCCAAAGGGGACAGAAGCAAACGCGTGATAATCACTAGAATCTTCTTTGAGCCATCTCTCTGGATCAAACTTTTTTGCGTCATCGAAATTTGTCTCTTTTACCGCTGCGTCTTGTGTAGACATAATAATTAGAGTTCCTCTTGGTATACTAACAACGTAAAAGATAAATTATGTAAATGCTCTAGAAGATATGAAAATTTAAGTGTTTACTTAAAACTGTTACGTACTTATATCTATCCAATGTGATGTTCTTTGGTAAAATCCTGGTCAGTAAAGGAATCGGTGGGACAAGCCTAGAAAAAAGAATATACGTTGATGAAAAACTACTTGGTATTAATGGTACTACTATAAAGAGAAGAATTTTAATGTCGCAACAAACTCCAGAAAGTTTTGGCAACCCTAATATTATTAAAAGGTGAACCAAAAAAAGGAGATTTGTATAAAACATTTTCGGAACCTCAATGTCTCCTTTATGCAAGCTTGCAGGTATGGAGTGTTTTGTTTTAGCTTGGTAATGTCGTCTACTTTTAATTCTGGATACTTTGTTGCTATTTCTTGATAAAGCTTCAGTTGAACTTTTCGATGTTTTGCAATATAGTATAGCAGATATGACATAGAGGACGCGATCTGAAATTAAGTTTAAAATTATATTGGTAAAATTCTTAGGTAGCTACCTACCTTATGGGCTATTAAAAAATATTTGGAGTACAAAAGCTTATCGTCTCATCGAGATAATGGAATTTGTACAAATTTTCAAATAGAGGTAGTTAGTTACATGAACGTAGAAAAATACCGGAACACATAAATTAACAGCATAGCTTAATCAAATATAAGATTTTTTAACTAGTTATAAATACATATTTACCGTATTTACTCCAATAAGAAGCATGTCCATCAAGATCGTGGCGATATCTTCCGCGCTTAATTTATTATCGCTTAACAATATCGCATTTATTAAACAATTTCGATCTAAAAAATATAAAATGAGATGTAAAAGAAAAATTTACTTGACTTTTTCATAACAAACTCAACAAATACCTAATTACTACTAACTTATGGCATTTTCTTCATTTTCAGAAAATTGTCGTTCAGCCTCTAAGACATGTTTCCCAATCAAGCTGGAAAATAAAATTAAAGGGAAGATAACGTCGCTAACGGTTTCTTTTATAATATACCTGATACCACAGGGAATTTTATCATACATGATGTCGAAGTACCACCACGATGGTAGTGCTTCTATTTACTTATTTAGTGATATCTTGTAAAATTCTAAACTTTGATCCCACTGTGTTTAATACCTAAAATAAACAGCAGGATAGGACTCACAACCATGTTCAACAATGTGCCTACACGTGTATTAAGACGAGGGTTTTCTAATGTGCAATACAATAGATTTTGGGCATTGCTGCTACGCAATTAGATATAAAATTCAGAGAATATTATTTATACAACGGCACATTTTTGACGACCTTTGAACAAGCGTTTGTGAGTCACTTTATGATGGTGAGTTGTTGACTGAGGACCAATCGTTATCGGCGATATTGACTACTCATGCAGCACATAGACATACAAATTATAATAGAGATATACCTGCCTATATCTTGCTATCTATCAGCAAGTAGGTATACCGTGTTTTCCAATTACAGCACTAGAGCGCATTATGCGGCTTAATGCTTAACGTTGAATGTTCTAACTACAGCAACGCTTCGCACAATCGAGCACTCTTAAAAGTAATGCGCGTGAATTGATGCGTGCAATCGATTTATCGTTAGTAATTATTAATTGTTGGAAAAAATTTTAAAGCTTTCGTTTCATAGTAGTTTTTTCGAAATAATCAAAGTTAATTCAAATTGTGTTAAAAAAATAAATATAAGTATGGATGAAGGTACAAACATTGAAAAAAATGTTAATGAAATAATCAAAATCCAAATTACTTAAAATAACCGTAAATATTTTTCAACCAATTATTATTATACCTACCACTTTATTTACACATTAATGAGGTTATTGCTAACTCTATGAATATTTTTTTTTCAACACTGAACTTAGCGCAACCTGCTGGTGCGTTTCACGTTCCAATTAAGCATCAGCATAATTCGGCATTGTGCGCCACTGAGTCGCATTATGCTCTGTAATTGGAAAACAGCCATAGCTTGTAAGCTGTAAGTAGGTACTAAATATCAATATTTGAGTTTGAGTAAGACTAACTTGTCCAAATTATCGCAGTACTTCACCAAGCTAAACCATGAAGGTGTGGTAAAGAGTTTCCACGCATGCCAACCCGACTCGCACTTGTCTATAGCTTCCGTTGCCTTCTCCAAGTTGTGATACATCCAGGACATGTCGCACTGACTGTACACTAGTTCTGTATCGATCATTGAGAATTTCTTCGAAAATATCAATAGGCCTGCAGAAATGAATATATAAGTTCTGCGGCGTTTTATTACTAAGTTTTTATAGTTTAATACCCAGTATGTGATATTATATTTATGTAGGTAGGTAACCTAGGCAATAAATCATAGCTCACCCATGCAATCAAATGCCCATTTATGTATTTCCTTATAGAAATCCTTGACAATTTCATCTTGGTGATTTCTCAAATTGTAGATCTTTATTGCAAACTTGTCGCAAATCTCATAAATTGCGTTAGCGTAATGTGTGCTGGCGTTGTGTAATGGGACATCCAAAAGGGTCCTTTGTCGAATCCAATCCTGGCCTTGACTGTATGTGACAGGAAATTATTTTGTAGATAAGAATAATTTTGAAGTGAAACTTCTTTATGTGCGTCGAGAGTAAAATTTCAATGTCGCGTCACGGCAATACCGTCACGTATATTTAAATCTCTTAAAGTTTCACTTTTGACACGTGAGCTTGGCACACACGCTCTTTTTTAATTAATTAAATAAATATATTTTTAGTTTTTCTTAAAGTAGGGTACTTTCTCTATTTATTTGATACTCACGCAGTATACAAGCCACTGTAAAGATTGTTTCTGTGTTCTAATCTATATTTCTCCAATGATTCAAGTGTTGATCTAACTGGGTAATCGCCCTCCATGGCAAACACTTTACGAATATGATCAGGGTGATTAAGAAGAACTATGTCTCCACCAACCGGACTTACAAATCGGACTACGGGGCCGTATTCATCGAAAAGAGAAGAAAGAGCACGTATCGACTTCCTGTTTGACATGTATGACCCTACAAAACAAGATACTGTAAATTATGTTCGATAGTAATATCTGTATAAGTTTATAAATTGAGAAAAAACTAACTTATGTTTAAGCCTAATGTTAGTAGTCCAGCAGTAACCTGCGTTCCAATTTCAGACAAATAATAACGCACTGTTGATAAATATTTTAAAGCTTTCGGGCCAGGCACTTCATCAAACGATAAAACTATCGGATCTTTATCTGAAAGCACCATAGGTACAACCCTTGGTGCCGCAAATATTTCTTTTGTTGGTGTATTACTCGCCGTCAACCCAGTTGTTGTATGTTTTTCTGGCTCATTTACCCGATTAACTTCTAAAGTCTTAGTTGTTTGCATCTTAACTATTTGCGCATGAAACCTTCTTTCATTATAGTAAAGATAATTTCTTAAAGACGGTTTTAACCATTGAATTTTATTTAGGAACATTGTGATATAGAACTTGCAAAGACAATAGCAAAGCTTTATTTTCCTGTGATACAATTTTTCTTTACTGATTTGACGGAAACAATTGAAATACCCAATATGAGTTAAACAATGTTTTTAAATTTCGCGCACTTTGTTCATGAAGGTTCACATATTATATAAATTTATTAATTTTTTTTTATGAATTGCAAAATAATTAGACATTGAACCACCATTGAACAATAAATCAAGTGAAGTTAATCACATTGATATGCTACTTATAGCTAAATTATGCAATAACTTTATAAATTGTGTAATTTATGTGTATTGTGTATTTATTTTGTTTTTGTCTTTGGCGCATAAAGAAAGTCAAAACTATGTTGAATAAAAATAAAAAAATAAATGGATGCTGTTCATATTTTGCTAATAACAGTACCAGTGCAGTAACATCACAAGAACATAATCATAATATTATAGTGAACGCAAAGTTAAAATATTGTACGGGCAACTTTAGGTGGTCTGTGTGAATCTGTACGGTGTGAATCCGAATAGAAACGTCAAGGCGAGAATTGAAATTGAGATCAAGGAGCAAAGGAATAGTAGATGGCGGGAGTGATCCAGTGTGATATAAGTGATAGATTAGTATTTAAATCTTAGTGTAAAAAATAGCTATAAAAATGACTAGGTAAATATAATTTACTTTCGTAACAACACTCACCGGATGAATCTTTAAATTACGATCATATTAGTGAATTAAGTCGTAGTAGAAATTGTGAGTCCGTCTATTCAATCACTTGATGATTCCTTAATTAAAATTAAAGTGTGCATTCGTTATTGCAGAGCTAAAATAGAACTCGGCGATGTGACACCGCATAATATTAAGCAATTGAAGAAGTTGAATACGGTCGTATTTCCTGTATCATACAATGACAAATTTTATAAGGATGTGTTAGAGGCTGGAGAACTCGCCAAACTTGCATACTATAATGATATCGTAGTAGGAGCAGTGTGCTGCAGGATAGACACATCAGAAAATTCACGAAGGTTATATATCATGACCCTGGGTTGTTTATATCCCTACAGAAGATTGGGTATTGGTACCTTGATGGTGGAGCATGTGCTCAAATATGTCGAACACGATGGAAACTTTGACAGTATATTTTTGTAAGTACATTTAATTCTATGTTATCTTTTGAAAATAACATCCCATATCAATTCTTACACTTTTGTTTTGATATTGAAGAAGTGGTGTAGGTTATGTGTCATTTTCTTTTTTTAGTTGGTAACCTTGTTAATCAATGAACTTCGAGTATTAATTATCTTAATCAGTATATACTTGGCATTGTTTAAATATACTTAAAAATAAGTACTAATTAATTGTGTTTTCAAACAAAACTAGCAATAATATTAATTTTGGCAACATATACAGTCTATGATATAGTTGTACTATGTGTAACTAATTAACAATCATAACTTATTATCATGCATACAATTTCATGTCAAAGATGCACTTATTTCATTTATCTTAACAAAGTTATTATAAATAAACAATCCTTTGATTTCCTACACTAACCTTCTGATTGTCAGAATTTTACAGCTTTAACCGAATTTTTTTTGCAGACATGTCCAAGTGAACAATGAAAGTGCAATAGACTTTTACAAAAAGTTTGGTTTTGAAATAGTAGAAACGAAGGAACATTACTACAAGAGAATAGAGCCGGCTGATGCGCATGTTTTGCAGAAGACAATCAGAAGAACGAACAATGTGTCATTAGTCAATGGGAATGTGCCACACGCAAAGACGAATGGGCATGATTGAATGTTAAAATGAAACTCAAAAAAATCTCAATGCAGTTTTTACGCAAGTGATACTTAAGATAAGATTCGTAATCAGGTCCCGATAACCTACAGATTTTGATAAAATGAATATTTGAAAGGTGGTTGTGGTTTTATACAGTTGAGGCCATAATGTTTGTTTGAGATTGACTTCCTGAAGTTTTACATAAGGACTCAATTGCTCACTGATGATATGTTTTTGTTGCACTGTTAATTGATGTATTTTGTTTTACATAAATCTAAAATAGGACAGATCCACAGTATCATGTTACACATTATAAAAATTACCACAATTGAACAGTAAATAGCTCTGGTCAAACATCTCTTAACTAATGGAATGCTAAATCACTTGTTGGATATTTAATGTTTTTGTATTTATGTATAATATTAGGTTTTAAATTAAATTGATTCTTCTCACTATCTAACAAACTATTGTTGTAAAATATATTTTCACAACATCTATATTTTGTAGGAAATTTCATATTTTATTTGTAACACAGTTTGATACTTTTGAAAGCATGCTACGGCTAAAGGATTTTCCAATTTTTTATTGAGTAATGATAAAATTTTATTTAAAAAAACTCTGTGTACTTTACTGAATGTTACCAAAAAGTCAATTTCTCCTCTTACAAAAACTCAATAAAATATAATCTCTGAATATCTTATTTCAATTAGTACAATAAACATGATTAACAAGATTTTAATTGTTTTATTGCCATTCCTTTTTTCTTAACTTTTTAGGCGAGGTATTGTATAATGAGTACCACTATTTTTTTTCTATGATTATGAGCTAATCATACAGTACTAAGCTCCTGTAGAAAATAGCAGACAATGTCTATAATTAATTCAAATATTAAAATATAAATGAAGTTTAATTAATTAGGTAGGTACTCATAAGCTCTACACTGAATGAAGTGCTTCAAATCAATTGGTATATCTTGATAGAGATCGATTATTAAGTATTTGATATAGAACGGGCAAATGGGCTTCTTTTTATCCAGACACATACCATGTTAGTGAAAGCTTCAGGATCAAGCTAGTAAACAAATTAATTGTAGTTGTTATGCTGGCTACTCACGTACCTGCCATATTGGTACAATCTCGGTTGGTCGGCGGTCAGAGCAATAATTTCAGTTGTTCTCTAAATTGCCCCTACTTGCCTATACACATCACAAATTAAGGAACCAATTCCAATATTGCCCCTGCTGCAGGGACGTGAATAGTCGGTCTAAAAGGATGCCGTAGATAGGTACGCGAAATAAAAGAATAAGATACATTTAATTTCTTTATTAAAATCAAAGACACTGTCTAACTAGTCTTCTGCAAATATAAAAACAACATCAAATTACAACATTTAGAACATAATAATTGTGTTATCATAGAACAAAACCAAAACAACAATTAGATTGTACTTATTTCTTAAATCTGTGATGAATAATGTACAAGACTAGGAGCAGTAATGTACATATGCTAAAAAATAATTTGTGAGAAGAATCACCCATATAATAATATTCTTAAATTTGGATATACATAATTCATATAATATTATGATTTAAATGAGCAAATATAGAGCAATAGGGTGCGAGTTGATAGGATTCACGTAATAAATGCTCCTAGTCTGTACACATATAATATTAAAACCTATACAATAAAGGCCAACAACTAGAATCATAATTATAATTTAATAAAATTACATGATAGTTCAATAAATAATGGTCACACAATATAAAATATATATAGTTACATACATTATAATTTATAATAATTATTGCACATAGATATAGGATTGTCTAATGGTCCTTATAGGTATGATATACTTACATTTTGTTTTAAACGAGTAAACTTAGGAAATAGGAATACAGTGCATTATCAAGCATTCAAAAACCGCTATGTTCATAAAATTTAGATATTATATTTTTTGTTTACGTCGCTCTCAAAGTAACAGTAGGTAGTATTGAAATTATGCCATCTTTTTTACTTTGAATTTGTATTAAATGGGTACTTTTTAAAAAGTACTTTTATTTTGCCTTTGGTTAACTGTCGAATAAGTGCCCCCTCCACAATCCTATAACTTAAATCACAATATTCGAGAATATTAATTCATAATATAAACGCCAATTAATTTTAAATTCAGATCGCTAGATTTAAGTATATTTGTGAATGATGAGCATAATATAATGTGATGTGAGCAAACAAGTATTTCCCTAATTTATAAGCTGTTAGAACATTTTGTGTGTAAATATATAATTATAACATTAGAATTAATACTCAGTCAATCACACATAAGTACGCTAAACAAGCACTTTTCTCTTTAGAATACTGTCTGCTTTTACAAAGCATTGTTTCTATCACAGACATGTCTAAATATATTGCATTACCTACACATCTATTTTTTTATGTTTGTTGTTATAATATTTAATATTAGGTAATTTCATTTCTAAGTTAAGTTTAATAAATATGAAACGAATTGAAACATTCTATAGTATATAATTAATAGATAAGATCAATTATTGTGCTAGATTTATTTTTGCCATGATAGTGATAGTAGTGGAATGTTTAAGCCGTATTGTCAGAAGATATCTATTGCATCTAAATCTATATAGGTTACAGCACATCAATTCTAGCATGAAAATATAATTACAATTCTCTACAGTATATAATATAAGAATAAAATTTTAGGGAAACAACAATGAACAACACTAAATAACTATATAAGAAATGTTCACTATGAACACAAGTTTTACTTTTAAAGCATAATATGTACTGTGATACATCAAATACTGTATTTTGGCATTATTACTGTACACTAGTGTGTGATGCATTTTGAAAGATACAGGAATATTCTTACTATGCTATAAACTAAATAATCTACATATAAGTGTTATTAATTTGAAATAAAAGTCTCCTAATAAAGAACAGCTTAGTTACATTTCTTATGAAATCCCGAACAATAAAGAACTAAGAAACTATCTTCCTGCGCTATTTCACTTTCATAGAGGCGTATTATGGTAAGTAAGAACGAGACAGCCATAATATTATATTACATTTATATATTCGAGTCATTTATATAAGATCAAACCACCAAATAAAAATTTAACATTGTATTTAAAAGAATAATAAACTTAGCTCAATATGGGGTTTGGTAATAAACAGTAAATATTTCATAATTTATCAGATTGTACATTTTCTTTAATAAAATTACAGTTTGGCATAAAATATCACAAATATTAAAAATATGTACTTAAAGAAAAAATAATCATCGAAAATTAATATATTTTTGGTGTTCATATTTGAGCATAGTTAAATAAATTCACTATTTTCATAATCAAGACGCAATAAAAGGACGGAGTATTGAATTCCAAGCTAATTTCAATTATACTTATCATAATATGGAAATATGGAATGGTCAAAATGTGATGAAAGCAATCTACACTAAAATTATTGTGATGTAAAAATAAATATAACAAAAGAGCCTTTATCTTTCAAAATGCAAAACTACCAACTACAATGTGAAATAAAATTACAATAATAAATGCTAATTGCACAGCAACAAAGTGACGTCACAACTAAGTCCCTATTGGACCCATTCATATAAGAAATATGGTTCTCCTTCAAATACTTACACCCTGGTCCTTTTCTATAAATATTATTTACTCACTTTCAAAATGATTTTATTAAGAACCCCTAATAATAATTGTAGAATAAAATAATGTACCTTTGGTCAAGAGGCCATTTGATAAATTATTTATGTAAATAAATTGATTTATTATCTACATAAAATAAAAATATTCTTCTGTGATTAATATTGACATAACAAATTTTGACAATGACATTTGGCGCCATTATCAGTGTCACTTGACGAAACTAAAATTGAAAAAATATTAACTATATTTTTATTATTTGCGGGACTTTATACTTGCTCCCATATTTATCTCATATTATTTTGTTTATAAATGAGATTGGCAAAAACCTAGCAATTCATTTATAGCACGTAAGTCGTGAATTCATAAATCGTTGTTTTCGGGGCCCGATGCGTTTTCCAAGTCGAGTAACTGTTTAATTCTTTCTATGCACTTCAGTGATGCGTCGTTCGCTTCTTTGGCCATCTGTCAAAAGAAAGTTTGAATTTTTATTTGCAACTTTATGTAGCTAAGAAAGCAAATCCTTATTTCTTTTTAGCGTTAAATTAAAAACAAAAGTGATACTAGTACTGCCTAATTTAATTTGTAGCTTTGTGTTAACTGTTTAGTTTATGTCACATTATGGATTGAATTTATCAATGTTCTTGCAACTTTCAAGACAAATAATATGAACACTACTTTATTTTTAACCTTATCCGTGTTTGACGACCAAAATCACAAAGTAACGAACAAAATAAAGCTTATAATACTTACCAATGATAAATTAAGGAATCCATGTGGGAGTCCCTCCAATACATCAATGTCTACTTCATTTCCTAAACGCTTCAGCTTTTTGGCAAACATCACACAGTCATCCAGGCACGGATCCATGTGTACGGTCTGTGGAATTTATCAAAAACAATATATAAATAATTAAAGTAATTATTGTAGTGTATGTGAGTGAAAGAGAGGGAAGTATTATGTCATCTCTTGCGCACGTGCAACGGTGACACCGCTTACACAGCTCAGTTGGCTGCAGGCGGTCGGAGTGAGAGGACGTGTGCGTCTAAGAGCCGATAATAGGGAAGGACATACACTACAATTATAGTATAATTTTAATAATGTAGCTAAAATAAGATACAAGTTTTGGAATATATGATTCAAACATATAACGTAGATTAGAAAGTGGTTTCATTATAAGTCCTTAATTATATTAGTGTATTTTCTTTCTTTACTTTAATAAAATAACTTCAAAAAGATAACAATACACAAAATAGTATTTTTGTAAGTTCTGTTACCCGCGACTTTGTGGTATTTTACATTTTCTTTGACCCGCATGGTAAAGACACTATGTATTATTATTTAAATTTTTGCATATTTAGCGTGCCTTTCAATTATTACGAATATCCCCTTAGCAAAAGTTTATTAACTCACCAATATCCTCAAACGCGGGAACTGTTTGAGCAGTTTGTCATCAGCCCAGTACGGTGATAGCAAGGGATCTCTTGGTACTGAAAACATGAACTCATCGGATGGACTGCGAGCTATAAGTGAATCTAGATTCGTACGTTCCGCCATTCTGGAATTAAAAAAAGATCGATAAATAAATAAATAATAAATAAATAAATATTATAGGACATTATTACACAAATCGACCTAGTCCCACAGTAAGCTCAATTAAGGCTTGTGTTGTGGGTACTAGGCGACGATAAATATAATATTTAATAAATACATATATAGATAACACCCAGACCCAAGAACAAATAATTGAGTTCATCACACAAATATTTGCCCTGACCGGGGATCGAACCCGGGACCGTCGGCTCAGTAGGCAGTTACTTTACCACTGCGCCAACCGCGTCGTCAAAAAAATTATATCGATATACGATAAATCTGTTAATCTAGCTTGAAAAAGTAGAACTAATAAGTTATGGTTTAAATTAAAAAAATTAAAAAGTGCTTGATATAAAAAAAAAAAATGTGAGTTTCGAGTTTAAATACTTTATTATTAAATTAATGATCTAGATGATTTTATAATTATGAGTATGTAATTTGGCTCTTACCTAACCTGAACAGTTTAATAATTTATCTAGAGATTATTGAATTTTAGATATTTAAAATTATATAGCGGATGGAAACGATGTGTGAATCTTTAACTATTCGCGAAAAAAACCATAAAAGTATAAATTAAAAATTCAGTAAGTATATAAATAGGTTTACTTACCCTTCTTGTGTAGGCCCAATGATAGAATTAGAGTCAGTCATGTAGGCAAACCCTGACGACATCGCACCCATAATGCCGGTAGCTGCTTCGCTTATCCTTAAAAATTATTTGGAATTATTTATTTATGAATACAGAATAATTTATTAAAAACTAGCGGTCCGCCCCGGCTTCGCCCGTGGTACATATTTACGTTTTCTCTACATAAGAACCATCCTCGTACTTCAAGGAATATAATAAAAAAAGAATTATCGAAATCGGTTCAGCCGTTCACACGTGATGCCGTGATAACGCGAAACGGGTTTCATTTTTATATATTTAGATAGCTGTGCCTCACAAACAGCAACATTTTGTTAAATTAACATTTGTGTTATATTAAAAAAAACTCAATTTTATGCATGATTTTTTGATATGAAAATGTACCTAACGAGATTAATTATTTTTAAATAAAAAATATATATTTACCGTGACTTTATTCTCTTCTTATCTTTTCCATCGGCGTCAACTATTAAGGGTGGTTCTGCGACTAAAGTTGTAGACGCCTCCGATTCACCATCTCTGATAAAATTATATAGATTACATTAGAAAAATATTTTCTTCGTTTTAATTTGTATTAGTAAAAGGTTAGTGCTTGGTACCATAATTACATGCTTATTTTTATTACAGATCTAAATCTACAATGTTATTTACAAATGCAATACAAGAGCTATTAATTTTTTACGAATGTATAAATACCAATTTATGTTACAATTAAATATTTACAGGAAGGTTAATTCAAATTCGTAGTTAACTTTAAAACAATTACACACTATTGTATTATTATTTTACATATTCCTCAGTACACACTAACATCACTAGCAAGTCATCATACAATTTAATATTTTATTTACATTATGACTACGTCACCGTATACCCACACATTAAACAGATACTCACACAACTACACCGACATACACATTATATACAGCCGACAGCGCTCGTATACGTTGCCTAGCAACGCCCAAGCCCGTGCGTGTTGCGTGGCAACGTGCGAGTGCGTGCGCGTTGCCTAGCAACGGCGAAGCTTGTTCACGGAGCCGCACACGGGCGAGTTGATGTTGCCTAGCAACGTGCAAGCTCAAGCGCGTTGCCTAGCAACAGGTACCTTAACGAATTGCGATCGTTCGGCTTCACGATGGGGAAGCGCCGCCCCTCGCTATCTGTGTCGCTGTCGAACACGTACCGGTCAAGAAAGTCTGATACGTACTGTTGTGACTTGTCCTCCGTTGGGCTGACACCTGAAAATAATACAATTCTCTTTATTATTCAATTTGTACACTATTTACAGCAACTATTAAAACCAGTTTTTGCGATTATGCATGCGCGCGAGCATGTTTGTGAGCATGTGTGCAGTTGTTACGTCAATTTTATTTACCATCTACGTTGATTTTCAAAGCCAGATTGCGTGTGTGTTAATGCTTGTAAATATGAGCACACAGCACACAACGCACGTTTATACGATTTGTGTTTGTACGCCCTTGATGGTTATGTTTGCACGCATATGTGCGTACGTACGTACGTACATTGAATTAATGTATTTTATTTTGTTAATTGAAATTATGTAAATGCAAAATTGGGGGTGTATGTTGCCTGAATAAATCAATGAATTAATTAAATAAAAAAAAATATATAAATATGTATTTGTTTATGTATACCGGTGGCGGTGTGCTCGCTCTGCAGCGAGGCAGCACTGATGGTGGTGTCTGAGGACTGGCGCCGCTCACTGCCCGACTTGTGCGCTTGTAGCTCCGCCAGGTCCGACGGCGAGACTTCTTCGAACGAGGATGGCCCTTCGCTTATACCCTCTGGAAGAATAACAAACACATAATCATAAT
This sequence comes from Colias nastes, assembly GCA_907164665.1. Lineage (NCBI taxonomy): Eukaryota > Metazoa > Arthropoda > Insecta > Lepidoptera > Pieridae > Colias > Colias nastes. Next base: position 1,788 of record CAJQZM010039185.1, on the reverse strand, counting down.
AACCCATTGAGCCCCAAGGGTCCCGATCGGTCCCAGACACAATAGATTTTCTATTGTGTCTGTGGTTCCGGGGCTAGACAGAATAACAGGCATGTCTCCGCAAATCGACGACAATCGCCTATTTTGCGTGACATAAACACACAATAACACACACAGATTCATAGACAAAATCTACGCAACATTGTAGAAAAATAACATTGCAAAAGAAATAACTGATAAAACATAAAAGACGGGTACAATGGTAGGTGGCTTGCCAGTTGGGGGTATAGTTTTGTTCATCTAAAAAAAATTGCGTCTGGATTTTATCATTATTTTTTACGTAATCAGTGTATTCGAAACTATAAGTCCCTTTCAGCTTAGTACACCGACGTTAGGAGACCCTGTATATTATGTTAATATCGGGTGTCCCAACAAGAACGCAAGATTTAAATTTGGCGCCATTCGAAGTGTCATTGTTTGACATTTCAACAAGTGTTATTTTTTTTTAGTAGAAGGTATAAGGTTAGTAAAAATGGAACGCTAAACGAAGGATCAACGCATTCTCATTGTGAAATTTGTTTTACCAAAAAATGGTGCAAGTTTTGCGGCTACAGTACGCAAATTGCTATCAATTTGGGGTCACAATTATACACCAAAGGAGAAATTGGACGCTGTATTCATGAAATACCGCAGCGTTTATGTAAAACGGTCATTGAAAATTTCATTAAAAGATCGAGTATGTTCCAGCAAAGAGGCGGCGGCCATCTCCCTGATGTGTTGTTCTACACATAACCTCATCCTGTCTACTTTACGATATAGTAAAGTTTTCACGATTTTTTTTTTAAATATCTGCGTTATATGTCAAATTTAAATCTTGCGTTCTTGTTGGGACACCCTTTATAAGCTACCTTGTGAAGCGCTGACTTTCAGAAATCCGTTGCCGTCGGGTGTCGTGACGTTTGATGATGTCAATTCTTTGTTTCCCCGCTTGTCTTCCTTGCCTTTTGAATTTGGACTTGCGTATGCTGCAAACCGAATTTTTATTTTTATATTTACACAAAAAAAAAATATTAAAGGAAATCTGAAAACAAGGTAATTTATTGACAAATTTATGTTCCAGAATAAACACGTCCTGATATAAGTTAAAAATATATAATGGTAACTCTTTTTAAAAATTATATGTTTTATAGAGAGCAATAAAACACTCTATACCTTTCAAGCACCTCATCATAAAACCAAACGGCAGCAAAGGGTCCATTAGACATAGTAGCCTTGATGGGCTCGGTGTGAAGCTCACTAAAAGTGGAGCGTAAGCCATAAACAGACCGTCTGGTAAGCGAATACCGCTTTCTAGAATCTTCAGTGTACAACCAGCTAATAGGTTTGCTCCCGCTGAATCACCAGCGAACACTATTCTTTTACCTGTGATTAAATTATAACTGTTTTAATGTTTGAGTTTAGTTCTCTTGTATTGTGATAACAATGACGAATAATTGAAGAAATTCATTTCAGTTTTTTGTTAATTAACAAGAAAAAATGTGTGTGTAAAGTGTTTACTTTATTAATAAAAAATGTACTGACTAAAATGAAAACAAATAATATAAAACTTTTCCAAGAGCAAAGTATACGTTCTATTATTTCATACAAAGGTCAGCTACATACAAAAAAAGTATAGCCTGTAAATTAACTTTTCGGAAAAATAATTATAGATTTTAGTTTTGACCCTGATGTATATGCCCTTAAAACTTAGAGAAATTCTTTACCCGTAGTCCCAATCTCTTTCAAATTGTTCAACATCCAGCAATACGC
>CAJQZM010039184.1:10039-20632 GCA_907164665.1 Colias nastes | reverse complement strand
GCCTGACAACTGGACAAAGAAACAAATAATTTGAATATAATGTACTAAGTACTTAAAACAAGTCGGAATGTCACCAGCTGAAGTGAATTATATCATTGATTGTTTGAGTTTTGAATTACCGCTCAGAGCACGAGCTTTTTTCAGAATGGCCGTGTTAGCGCGTTTAATTTAACAATAAAATTATATTTTACAAGTAAATCAATTGATGAACTTAATTAATTATTTTAATAATAATCAAATGGATAAAAGTATTAATAATCATTTAATTATCAAATAATAATAATATTACATGTCATATTCAAAATAACGATCAAAACAACACAATAACACCTGCGCTGACTCACACAGTCACGCCACTCGAATAGTCGTCCTATAAATAACGGTCGTCGGCAGTTGCGAGTCATTCTTGTACCGACTTTGGTCGAGTGAAGATGTCTAAGAAATATTATATCAGTATTTCAATACGTAATACAACCACGTTCTAACATATATATATATATATATATATATAATACGGCTGCGAAGATACTTGAACTAACAACACCGATGTTATTTCAACTCGCCTACGCTTTTGCATGAAAGAAAAAAACCGGTCAAGATTATATTGAACACAAAGAAAATTTCGTAGATGGCTTGTGCAAAGACCCATATTTAGAATTTTTTATAAGTAAGATATTTTTGTTCGCAAAATAACTTATCGGAAAAGGTTTCAATATGAATTTTGTCTTGTTTACATTTTTTTAAATAATCTATATATTTTACTGATAAATAAAATACGTAAGTCATAAGTGGCGTATTTATGGAAAGTTAATAAATTATTATACATACTGCCACTGCCACTTTAACAAAACTGGAATAAGCAATGAGTCCTTTATTATAAAAACGTTATTTTACAAATCCTAAATCCAAATATAAAAAGAAAGACTATATTTCAGATAACACGCAAAATGGCAGACGTAACAATCTTACGACAAATGAGTTTGAAATTCTATCACATATTATTTACAAGATTTTCGATACGCGACGGTGTCAACAAAAATATGACATTATGTATACAATTTTGTTATTGTAATCCAATACCTAAGTCTATACTATCTTCATTTCATAGTATTTGAATCTTAGGATAAATAGAACATGTACCTAGAACCAACTAGAATTTATTACAAAAATTTTATTTGCGAATAACTGATGTTACGTTTAGAAATCTATTTATATCCAACAATAATAAAGCGTTTCCAAATCAAAAGAAGAACCTGATAAAATCAATTCTGTCACTATTCAGTTCATTAGCAATTTCAATTAATTTTTCTCACTTAATCGATTGTTTCGCGCCAGAACAAAGCAATTACAACAGGAACGAAACCGATAGCAATTAATTTGTTTTCGCCTGAACGAGCAGTCCTCCGAACTCACCCTTTATAACCGTCAATCCAACGCCTTTCATATTAAATTGCTGTAATGAATTTTATATTTGTAAACTTTAACAAACATTGAAGCCGGACTCTTACAATTTTCTCCGACAATGAAGCGAAAAGTGATGACGTAATAAATGCGATCCATTGACGCGTGATTCAGTTTCGATTTAACATGAAACGTTGCGTTGAGGCACATTTTAAATGTTGCTATTATCTTACTAAATTTACTTTAAAAGATTCTGAGCTAAAATATTTGAATAATATCTGTATCAAAGCCTACCCATACATACGTTTCATCCCGCACACGACCAGAGTACCAGACTAACATTATCATTATAAAACTCACAGTCACATAACTTATATAACCGACCAACGTAAACAAACTAAATCCTACGTTATATTAAAAAGATATTAAAAACTTTATCAAGACTGCCAACGCAAAACAGTGACCCAGATTTGCTTGCAACTAGAACGAATCTTAGTAATTAGATAAGTATTATAAATGACTTGTAAGGCGGTACAAAAATATCTTTCTAGCAAAATATAGTGAAGAAAATTCTAGTGGTCTGTGGTAGAGACTTGTCATCGTATAAACAAATGATGTCGAATACTTTTGTAATTTACTGCTGTAGCTGTGTTTGGAATTAAAGCCCCGTTTAAACGGCGCGCAAACACGCGAGCCGAGCCTGGCTCGGCTCGTGGTCCGCCGCGCCACGCGCCGTGTAAACAACTGCGCTCGGCGCGGCTCGGCAAACTTTGCACGATCCATCACTTGTCGGTTTTTTCGACACAGATCAAAGGCGCGCGCGCCATCTGCGGCTCGGCTTGTGTTAATACGCGCCGTCTAAACAGATGTCACTGTCTATTTTGTATTGATGTGTAGCCGCCACGGACGACTCGGCTGGCGTAGGATCGTGCTACCCCGCGTCGTTTAAACGAGCAGGCTTGCGTCCGTATTTAGCCGAGCCGCATTTCCACGGACGGCTCGGCTCGCGTAGAATCGGGCTAGCCCGCGTCGTTTAATCGCACCTTAAGATATGATTGCATTTTGAAAGTGTTGTCAAGTGGAAATAGTTATGTATGTACCTTAACCAAAGGAAGCACAAATTATAATAATTATGATCATCATCTCGTGCTAATTGTTTTATATATTTCAACAATTAACCTAAAACCTTTTTAAAATAAGAAACATTTAAAAAGTACAGAAACATCGCAAACAACGTTTAAAAGTTATAATTAACTGCACAAATAATATCAAATACATTTTTCAACAACTGTTGAAAATCTAAAATTATACATAAGTCAAACTGATTTAACCTTTCTGTATAAATTATTACTTTACAAAATTAGCACTAATTGATTGGGACAAAATTAGCACTAATTGATTGGGATACTATTTTGAGTAAACTTGATAACGTCAATGATATGGTTAATTTATTTTATGCAAATATTCAAAAAATAATACGTGAATCGGTGCCCTTAAAAAATAAACCAAGACATAAATATCCGTCGTGGTATGACCGTTCTTTGATAACTTGTTTAAAAGAGAAAAATAAATTAAGATGGCGTTTCAAAAATTACAAAAATCCCCGCGATTTATTTGAATTCAAGTTGATTAGTTCACGCTGCAAGCGTCTGGCATCTGTCTGCTATAGTCGATATTTGGAAAATCTTCAAAATGAATTTAGTCGCAACCCAAAATTTTTTTGGAGTTATGTTAAATCGAAACGTGGCGGTACTGGTGCTTATCCGGCTCTTATGACTGACGGTGAAGTGACAACTTCAGATGGTTCCCATATCTGTGAGCTTTTCTCTTCATATTTTGGTTCTATATATACAAGTGTTAGTGGAGACTCTTACAATAACTGCATAAACTCTGAATATTTCTTTAATATTAGGAATAATAGTCCGTTATTAGTGCCACCACAGATCGATAATGATACAATTTTTAAAAAACTTAAATCACTCGATAAAAATAAAGGAGCTGGGCCCGATGGAATTCCCTCAATTTTTGTGGTTGAATGTGCTAAACAGTTGACTGTGCCTCTCTCATTTATTTATAATAGATCTCTTAAAACTGGGTGCTTTCCGTTATATTGGAAATCAGCCAAGGTGGTACCAATACATAAGTCAGGCCCTCAGAATTCTATTCAAAACTATAGACCAATTTCCATTTTGTCCACATTTGCTAAAGTTTTGGAAGCTTTAATTTGTCCTTTCCTCCAAAATCACTTCAAATTGTTCTTACATGATGTCCAACATGGCTTTGTACCTTCACGATCAACAACAACCAATCTTGTAGATTTTTGTGAAACTTTAATTGAATCACTGGATTCACGGAAACAGGTTGACGTTGTGTATACTGACTTCAGTAAGGCTTTCGACCGGGTGAGTCATAGTGTCTTGGTTGCCAAACTGTCAGCTTACGGTATATCCAACATATTTTTGGAATGGTTTAGATCATATTTATCTAGTCGCAATTTTTTTGTGGTGGTCAATGGATTCAATTCATCTTCTAAAAGAATTACGTCTGGTGTTCCACAGGGCTCTCATTTAGGGCCTCTTCTTTTCAACTTTTTCATTAACGATATCGTCACTACCGTAAAATCATCGAAATCTTATCTATATGCCGATGATCTGAAAATATCTAAAGAAATTAATTCAATAGAAGACTGTATCAAACTTCAATCAGATCTCGAGAGCATTGCTTCTTGGTGCCAAAATAATGGCATGGAATTAAATTCAGATAAGTGCCACTTTATTACTTTTTCACGAAAAAGCACTAACGTCGCGTACACAATATATAGTATCAATGGCACTTCTCTTCAGAGACTGAACCAAGTTAAAGATCTGGGCATTGTTTTTGATGCTAAGTTAACTTTCGTTCCTCATATAGAGTACATTACCTCCCGGGCATATAAAATGCTAGGATTTTTAATTAGAAATATAAAAGTATTTCGGGATAATAACTTAAAAATTTCGCTATACAACTCATTAGTACGAAGCATTTTGGAATACGGATCGGTGGTTTGGAGACCTCACTATGCGACACACATGTTAAGAATAGAGCGAATTCAAAAAAGATTTATTTGGCATTTAATTTATTCAAACGGACTGTCAAGAAATAGTTTGCGTTCCTACACTAATAGACTGGCATTTTTCAAAATGACTTCTTTAGAGGAACGGCAAATTTTAATCGATCTTATTTTTGCATTAAAATTGTTAAATAATAAAATTGACTGCCCTCAACTTTTGAATAAAGTAAATTTTCGTGTCCCTAGTAGGTATCCCCGAAAGCAAATTGAGCCACTTGTTCCACCAGTCCGTAGGTGTAAGTTCGGAGCCAACTCTCCTATTCCAAGACTGTGCAAGATGGTAAATAAATATGGTGATATCATCGATATTAATAATACATCTCTCCGAACTGTTCGTAAATTGTTTGTATGTAAGCTTAATGGATAGCATGTAGTATCTAATAGTTATTAAAAATTATATTATGTTCTTAGCCTTATGTTCTAACACCAAAATAGCAATTTATTATAGTTATGTGTTAGTAATGAGACGCAACTATTTATTGTCTTTATTATATACATTTGCCTTTGTTCTCTTTATAATTTAATGTTGTTTTTTCTCTTCTCGCTGTAGAGTTTACAATTAAAATTGTCAGTTTGTGTAATTTATATTTGCATGTTGTGAATACCTATAATTGTTTGTTACATTTAGAATAAGTCTGTAATACAATAAGTCTGTAATTAATAATTAATGAAACAATGTAAACAAACGTTGGTATTTCTAATAAATAAATAAATAAATAAATTTCACTATACTAATGAAACGGGTTATTTTTAACCATAAAACGTAACAAAATTATAATAAAGAACACAAACTGTTTACAATAATATTTTTTTATTCTTTGTATAGTCTACAAGAATAATAAATTTACCCTACGGTCTTATTTTCTGGAACAATTTTGAAGTGAGGTAATGTTTGTATAAGAAGGCTTTACTGGGTAAATCTGGGCGCAACATTTTAAATAGATTTTGTTCTTCAAAAAAGGATATTCCTGAAGCTAAAACAAAAACAATAATTCTACCTTTCTAGTACCGAAGGGTCTACATGTAAGTATTTGTTCTATCTACAGGTATTCTTATTTCTAAATATTTTGCATTCGATTAAATCTTCAAAATGATAACACATCACATACCAACATAATACCCGACCTCTTGCAATTTCTTACAAAATGTGGTAAGACGAAATAGATTCAATGCGTTAGCTTACCTTCGGGGCGGTCAATCGGACACGTACACAAACATCGAGTCACGGAAAACAACGAAACGAACGTGTAATAAACTGAAGACGTGATTTTTGCCCCGGCCTTGTTTTACTCTTAATAAAAAAGGTGGGCTAATTGATTGATTCTGGACAATGTATTTGATCGCATGTCGAAAGTAACGAAATGCAATTTTACTTCGTAATCTAATTGTTTCTTTGTTTGAATGCAATTAGACAAATCGTAAAACTAATACGTCATCCGCTCTACGCTGGTGAACTAAGTTACTTTTTTAAGCAAAAACAGCTATTTTACTGACTTTTTTTGAATTTATTTAATTTAGAATGAATGACTTAATTGTTTCAATAGGAATCAGAATTACAACAATTCGAAAGTAAAACAGCGCATCATTTATAAAATGAACACGAATGAGGATCATAAAGTGGAATCATGAAAGTTTATGCCCTGCTTTAGCTGAGGGCGGACCATTCAATCGTGACGTAAAAAATTTACGACAACACGTCAAGAGAAACACCAATGAGGCAATAAACAGTCCCCTTCTAACACTTAAGTACTTGTAAATTTTCATTAGGTATTGCCAAAGCCGATTACAGAATTGTCTTTCGTTATATGCCTAAACCACAGCCTAAACGTTGAAAGAATTTACGAAAAATAACGCTAACTAGAAACATATTTATTGCTACCTCAATTTACGTCGTACATTGATATGGTTTTTCATCCTATCTAAGGAAAAAAGATGATTGGTTCTTTAATAAATGCGAGCAAAGACGTTTCCCCGGTAATGAGGTTTGAATAAGTGCTATGAATATTATAAGTGTTCCTTGGTGAACTACAAAAAAATACGTGGTAGTTGGAACTTCATGAAACTAAATAGACCTTATATTCAAGTGGGTTTGTCTAGCAAGAATTGAAACTAAGACATTTCTTAATGAGGAAATAAAAATCTGTATAAATAATATTATGTTTATTGAGGTCAAGTAAATAGTACTGAATATTTGAATCTTTTGTACCATATTATACGAGTATGTCTGTAATTTATAATAATTATTTACCTCCATTATTTCGAAAACGTTTATAAAAATCTTCCTATAATTAATTTTCTGATTTATGAAGAGTGGATAATTAATAGCTTATTCATTCAATAGATTGTACATTTCTTTTATATTAAAGATTCTTTTATATAAATGAAAACTTTGTATAAAATGAGTCTCGCGCTATTTTGTAAGAAATTGTTTAACAAAGTAGTCTATTTGATCCCTGTATAAATTTTCAAATCTGATCAACCTTCATACAGATTTACCAATTAACATAACAATATTATTACTAATAACATAGATATTTATTTACAATCAAATATACGAGTATCATTGATCAATTAAATATTACGGGATAACATTCGTTAAAATTAAAACCAGCAATTATAATAATAATAACTCGTTTACTAATTTGTTTTTGTTTATACTTTATCAATTAATAATCCATATTAGTTATATTTAATACAAAATTTATTGCCAAATGGCAGATCTCACATATTATATTCTTATTTGTAACGTTACCTGTACATCGCAATATTAGAATTTAATTATAATTTATAGATTTTTTGAAAATATTCCGTTCATTTTTCCGTCCATGTTCCATATCTATTATATTTTTATACATTCGATATAAGTCGCTAGTGTTTGGTAGGCGTTAAATCACCAATTATACCACACTTGCATACGATCGGTATGTGCACCGAAATAGTTTTTTGAACCGAAAACTCGTTTGTAAGCGGATATTGCTTTCGAAAGCTTTCAAGTTAGATCGATACACCGTAAACTATTTACGCTTGCGATAACTGACAAAAAATAACATTAAGAGCCCATGATTCTGAAAGTTTAGGCATTTTAGGCCCTGAGACGGCTCGCGCCCGGGTTTCGCAGGAGCCGGCGTGACATGAACTCCGGTGACCTATGGAGGCGGGCGAGCACGCCACAGTATACATAAATCAGTAGTTCGATTTTATTTGCTATCGTAGGAATGTTGTTGATAAATAAATTTACTACTTATCCTATACCATTAAACGAGCAATATTTGCATATTTATATATTTGTTTGTATATATACAGTGTGGAAATTTTCGATGTGCCCTGAAAGGAAAGTACTTGAAATACTAGGGATAGCAAATTTTTCTGAAAGGAAACATTCCTTTTTCAAATTTTATTTTATTATTCAAATCGATAGAAACAATATAAAAGATAATTTATTGTTAATTTCTCGTAAAAATATTTGCTCTTAGAAATAAAAATATCATGTTTCTTATTGTAGCATCAACATCATCTAAACATAAAGAACGCTTCTGGTTTATTGGTCTATTTTATAAATACATTTAAAGTTTAAAATGAAACTCTCGTTCTGGATACATTAATAATTTATTTTCTTCTGAAAATATTGGTAATAATAATTAAAAGTAAAACAAATAAAAAAGGCAAAATAATAATTGAATTTTGTAAATTGAAGTCTTGCACCGCAAACATGTTTAAGGACGCTGTCACATACATATCTGCGTTACTCAAATTTAGGTATCTAATAACGTCGCAACGTGGTGCGCGGGAACATCACGCTCACGTAAACATAGCACATTCCATTTTATAGACCATCTTCATACTTGATATTATTTTATTTTTTTATTTTTATTGAAATTGATTCTAGAAGATTACTGGGAACTTTAAAAATTCATTTTGTTATTTTTATTAGTAGGTACGATCCTGATAAGTATGTTAGTGTATTCAACCAACTTAAAAAAGTGTGACTATTTTACAACAATTTGAATAATAATCAATTAATGAATTGTATTATTGTATACAATGTCGAAGCTTATTAAGAAATGTATAAAATACTTTTTTATGAATTATTAATTATTATCATACATCATAATATTATGTTACCGGCAATATATTAAACCCTTCTTAGTAAATGTATGTTATTCCGAGAAACGGTCGGAATGAAATTATAATCGTCACATTACCTATGATATCTTTAAATCTTAACTTTTCCTAAGTAGCAAATGTGGGTGGTTTTTGGGGTAGCGATTAACCAATATGAGGTCAAAACTAAAATCCAAGATGGCGCCGACGAAAATTTGAAATGTTTTCTTCATGGGTGTCATTTTCAAAGAGTTGGAGTAGCTATTAATCAATATGAGGTCAAATCTAAAATCCAAAATGGCGCCGACGAAAATTTGACATCATTTCGTCACGGGTGTCATTTTCATGGTTTTTGGGGTAGCTATTAACCAATATGAGGTCAAAATCAAAATCCAAGATGGCGCTGACGAAAATTTGACATCTATTCGTGATGGGTGTCTTTTTCATGGTTTTTGGGGTAGCTATTTACCAATATGAGGTCAAAACTAAAATCCAAGATGGTGTCGACGAAAATTTTACATCTTTACGGCATGAGTGTCATTTTCAAGGTTTTTGAGACAGCTATTTACAAATCCCCAATGTTACCGTCGATAATCATGAATATATAAAAATGAATCGCAAAATGTGTTGGTAAGCGCATAACTCGAGAACAACTGAGCAGATTTCGTTAATTCTTTTTTTATTACATTTCTTGAAGTACGGGGATGGTTCTTATGGAGAAAACGTAAAAATGTACCACGGGCGAAGCCGGGGCGGACCGCTAGTAATATATAAAAATGAAACCCGTTTTCCTTGGTCACGGCATCACGCGTGAACGGGTGGACCGATTTCGATAATTCTTTTTTTATAATATTCCTTGAAGTATGAGGATGGTTCTTAAGGAAGGAAAACATAAACATGTACCACGGGCGAAGCCGGGGCGGACCGCTAGTCTATAATATAAAAATGAATCGCAAAATGTGTTGGTAAGCGCATAACTCGAGAACGGCTGAACCGATTTCGATAATTCTTTTTTTATTATATTCCTTGAAGTACGAGGATGGTTCTTATATAGAGAAAACGTAAATATGTACCACGGGCGAAGCCGGGGCGGACCGCTAATTTGGTATATTTTTCTTACTCCTTTAAAGTAAACTTAAATAATATAACAAAAAAGTTTACAACTACAGTTTTGTAGACAGTCTTAAAAAAACAATTTTAAAGAACATTGAAATGCATATTTAGAAATGTAATATATATATAAAACGTAACTCTGTGGCAATCATGTTAATATTCTGACAAATATATTCGCTAAACTTTTTTTAAAATAAAGTTCATCTAAAACATTAAAACGAAGAGAATAAAATAATAAAGAGCGTGTGTGCCGAGATAACGTGTCAGAAGTGAAACTTTTTTGGCGAGATTTATAGATACCAAAATCACCGCCTTGCTCCATAACGTGACAGTATTACCATGACGCGATCTTGAAATTTTACTCTCAATGCGTCTAAAGAAGTTTCACTTCAAAAGGCAGGTTTTATCTGTGTACAGTTCCACAGAATTTGAATTCTGCTCGAAAAATATGTAAACGGTTGTAAGAAAAATATACCAAATTATCGACGGTTATATTGGGGATTTGTTAATAGCTGTCTCAGAAACCTTGAAAATGACACCCATGCCGAAAAGATATAAAATTTTCGTCAGCACCATCTTGGATTTTAGTTTTGACCTCATAATGGTTAATAGCTACACCAAAAACCATGAAAATGACACCCGTGACGAAAAGATGTAAAATTTTTGTCGGCGCCATCTTGGATTTTAGTTTTTACCTCATTTTGGTTAATAGCTACCCCAAAAACAATGAAAATGACACCCGTGACGAAAAGATGTAAAGTTTTCATCCGCGCCATCTTGGATTTTAGTTTTGACCTCATATTGGTTAATAGCTACCCCAATAACCATGAAAATGACACCCATGACGAAAAGATGTAAAATTTTCGTCG
>CAJQZM010039184.1:0-10029 GCA_907164665.1 Colias nastes | reverse complement strand
GAAAAAAAGTCAAATTTTCGTCGGCGCCATCTTGGATTGTTGTTTCATAAAAATAATATTTGTCATACTCATACAGATCAACCAACATCATAATAGTCTTCCTACTAGTACTTCAAAACTTTGCCGCTATTCCTATTCAACAACCCATAAAAAAGAGGATCTCAGGCAAGGTAATTTTTAAAACATAATTTTAAATTACAAATAATTGTAATAATATGAAACTTGTGTTGATTTGAAGAATAAAATAGAAAATTATATTTTTTTACATTTTTAGTTCTTTCGATTCCCGGTCGAAGACAATGAATTTTTGAAAATCTTTGAATGCAGTTCTATTTCTTTATAAAAATAAAGGAATGTTTCCTTTCAGCAAAATTTGCTATCTCCAGTATTTCTAGTAAGTACTTTCACCCAGGGCCCATCGAAAATTTCCACACTGTATTTACAAACAAATATATAAATATGCAAATATTGCTCGTTTAATAGTATAGAATAAGAAGTTAATTTATTTACACCAACAATCCTAGGATAGGTAATTAAATCAAACTACTGATTTATTTATATTGTGGCGTGCTCGCCGTTGTACTTGCCGCTCGGTTCTAATTATACGAGCGGCGACTACAACGTGGTCGGGAGCAAAACTAGCACAGGTCCTCCCTCGATGGCGTCCGGTTGGACTTTGGCGGCACTGGCGTGGTGCGCGCGAGTCGCATATTACGTATTATATTTTATATAAAAAAAATAAGGGCTAAATTATAAATCTATCCAAAAATTCCACTGTAAAACCTGATTAGTAAATGAAATGTAAAATTTTCATAAAAATAGCGTTTCCCTAATTCGCATAAAACTGAATCTGCTTTCAAAATCGATGCAACTTCTGATTTTTTTTTTATCGAGTGAAATGTTTAATATTGTGTTTCTATCCAAAAATTCCACTAGATCAAACGTTTATCTGTACTATATATTTTTTTAGGATTTTAAATATGATGATTTCTCTGAAAATAACATGATTTAGAAACATGAATTTCGGTCCAAGGCCCCTTAAATGCATAAAAAACATCGAGATATATGTACACTAGAGAGGTTATTCCAAACAAAAACATTGCGCGCGGCCGATGTGGTGGGGTACGTGTGGAACGAGCGAGGCGTGGCTTCAAGTTCAAAGATTAAGCAATGCGTGCAGATGCGACACATTGTGCAATCTGTTTACTCGGTACTATCTGGTGGTACTGATACTAGGGAATTAATAAAAAGAGGATTTTATATTAAACTATGTATTTTAATTTCCTTTAAATAATATCAATTTAGTAAGCTTTTGTCGTTTTGTGTAGTAATCAATAGTTTTATCAGTTTTTGCTTCATGATGTAATCGAATTTTGGAGTATTGGTTTATAATAGCCCTAATTAAATGGATACGATGATTCAATGTTGATGGCGTTTACGTATAAGAAACTCACATTTTGAAAAATCTCACGTGAGATTCGAGGATGGGGGAGGGGGTTGAATAAAATCTCACGACATCTCACCAGGGGGGGAGGGAGTGGCAGAAAATTAAAAAAAACACCTCACGTAATTTATGGATGCCCCCTTACTCGATCACAATTTTTGTAACGAATGTGAAAGACGAAACAATAAATACGCAAAGCGGCTTTTACTATAAACGGAACTACATTTAAAAATAATAATAATAGTTTAAAAAAACTAAAAAAACACGCTTTTAGGTCGGTTTTCTATAAAAAGCGTGTTTTTTATTTTTTTTTAACTATTATTTATTTTATCAAATTAGTGTATTGTCATCGGTCCTCAATAAATCTACAAAGTTTGAACGAAATCTGGCCGTTTAAAGTGGGTCAAAATCGCGCCCAAAGAAGTCGGTTACAAATATACAGGTGAAGCTAATATAAAGCGTGTAATATACTTTATTTATTGAGTTATAAGGTTGCTTCCATTCTGTTTATTTACATTCTCAAAAACATCAATCGCCGCAGAGGCGGCTTGTGTCAAAGGCCTCGGCGATATCATTTAAGAACATAATATTATGTACTTTAGGCAAACTTGTAATAAGATCTATTTTACTTTCTTATTAGTCCATTTGACAAGGATATTGGGTAAGATACCTATTGGAATAATTTTATTATTATGTATGTACTTATTAAATCCGCGAATAAAAAAAATGTTTAGTCGCGAATATAGAAATTGGGTCGCATTTTTTTAATCCGCGAATAGTGAAAACGTGACTAAAGGAAGCGCGATTAAGGAACTTTTACTGTATTAGTTTCTGTGAATGTTGTGTTTATTTGTAATTGTTGTGCATAATAATTTATAAATCCTATTGGAACAACTGTTGATGAACATTTTTTTAATAAATAAAAATAGGTAAATAAATAAATATTACTTAATATAACCTACCGTTTTACTTTGCGTAGTCGGGTAAAAGTATAAATATTTAGGTACTACAACACGGTAATCTTTCCTAGTATATATAGTATATATACATAGTTAAAAAATCCAGTTACATTTTTTTAACAGACTCATCGATAGTGTCACGTCTGTGCTGTTAGTCTATGAAAAATGGCGCGAAACGCAGAACGCGTGGTGATTTTTCGCAAAATGATAACAATATTAGTAAAATGCATTACTTACTCATAATAAGGAAACTTACTGGTGAAAAGTCACTCCTCGGGCTTTGTTTGTATTATGGGAACTGTTAAAACAATATCTTAGCACACACGAAGGCATTTTGAACAGAGCAATAACACGTGTTGACGCGGCAAGCGGGGGGCACAGTCCGGCACAGACTAAAGAGACTTGTGATTCTTGCCTCTAGCTCGTGTTAAAGAGAGTGTAGTAGCGATCGCCTCTCTAGTACGTAGTACATACTATCTCGATGATAAAAAATATAAAACATCTCGAGTAGGTATAGTATTTTTTTACATTAAAACGTTTAAGTTTTTTTATCTTTTCGTAATTGTCATTGCACTCTTAAGCAATGTACTTCATTAAATCGAATCATACTCAACTCCTTATTAAGCTACTATAATTGAAGCATTGTTAATTCCATCAAAGAAATGTTATTCATGATTTATTTCAATAATATCCTTCTAGTTTAATACAGACACTACACTACTTTAATATAATACAAAAACAACAATTTTACATTTATCAAGAGCTCGTATTTAAAACACTTTAAAACGCAATGTGTATAAACATAAATTGCAAATTAATACTCAGTTACAAACATTGTGATTTGGATTTATAAAATGTACCTACTATCTGTATGTTATTCATCAATTTGGAGTGTTTATTCCGCTTTCCTATAAAAGCTATTGACCCGATCGACTAACAATTAATAAAATGGAATACTTACTTCTAAATAAGCTCTCTATTATCCGATGGCCACGTGACTTTTGTAACCGCAGCAGAAACTAGCGCTATTAAAAAGACCTAATTTCCCTTTTTATCTTCAACCCGAACGCTAATCCCACAAACAGTCTAGTAGGCACCTAAAGCTCATTACGGCAGAATAAATAATGGTTGAAATCCCTAAAGTAACAGCGTTGTTATTATAATAAAACGAATTTTCATACGTATTAACATTGAATGCGAGTAAAATATGAGGAATTAAGGCTGGATTAAGGCAGGGCGGTGGACGATCCAGCAGTCAGGTGAAATATTAAATGCTTGGGCAGACGTTAATTAATAATGCGACGTGCGCGAGCTCCTGGTCTCCTACTCGCCGGATATAACGGAAAAATTGCCGGATCAAACATGAGAGCCCGCTTAAAATTCTATAAGCAGTTTGAAAGTGTAAACACTAAAGTTATAGAGGTTTAAGAGGATCACCGGCACGATCGAACACTGCATAATTAATTCCTTCACCGGAATGAGTATCGAGGCGGCCTTAACAGCTCGTCTACTATAACAGTGTTGAAAGTGTTGTCCTTAATCAGCTAATTGATAGAAAATTTATGTTTCACTTTTCACCAGGTCCTTATTAAAACCATAATTAATTCTTATTATGGTTTTATTAAGACCTTGGACCTTGTGAATAAATGAAAACAGAATCTTTTAAAAGTACGACGTACGACTAGAAACAATGCAATTTTACGCTCAATTTGTGTTATTATCGGACATTTATCCATACAATAAAATAAAAGGCTTTCACTCTTCAAAACTTTACCTTTGCTTTACCTAATGTGATTTATTAACTATCAAAGTTAAATTGTAATGGTCAGTATCTCTTATAGTACCTACAATTATATTTCATCTCTTATTATAATAATGGTAAATACTAAATTCCAAATAGTAGGTAATGTTCCGCTAGTCAAATCGCTGACGTCGAAACCCTAGAGCCTATAACGGGCAAGTTCTAGATAGTCAGTTAATCAATGTCATAGTCCAATTTACATAATGCTTGATACAATTTGCAATTAGTAGCCGCATGGTAAATTTCCGAACTGATATTCGGAGAAACTGTGTCCGTATATTTAATAAGAATGACAAAAATCTTCAATTTAAATAATATGTAGGAAATCCTCTATATCATATTATGTTTAATGTATCATATTTATTTAAACACCATAAAAATATATTTCTTTCCAAATATGTGGTCGACAACTCAATACAATATTTATTTATTATAATTGAAACGTCGTTAAAGTGCTTGTATGAGATATTATTTAAGCTGGTTATAGAATACATTTATCCCGCTAATTTATAAAAGCGAAATACGCAAAAGTGAACCAATTTATTAACACTTGTATTCAATTAAATAAAAAATACTATAAAGATATATAAATAAAAGCTTTGAAGAAAAAATATTCTTATATTAAAATTTTATCTTATTTGTCATTTACAGTTTCGTACAATACAAAGAAACTAATAAACAGATAAACTTGTAAGAAAGACGTATTCGGTCAATCTAGACTGAGAGGAAATTTTCTATAAAATATCAGAATAAAGGCCACATATATGCATATAAAAACACATACGTATTTTAGATATGAGTTAAAAAAAATAGTAGTGGTTTTATCTCAAAAAGCTTATTATTATTCTTTGAATTTATACGGCCAAAGAACTCTTTAAAGATTTCTATTACATTCTACCTTCGTGGAATATAGCGTCTTATAAAAAATTGGTTTATTTTTCAGTTTGAATTCAAATTAAGCTCGGTCGTTTTATCGTACCAGACACTATATTTTAAGATTTTCGTTTAAGTTTATGAGAAACGAAAAGCGATCTATTAATTAGGGTTAGTTTTTTATGAACAATGGAGCAGAATCAGAAACGAGCTAAGCCAACGATTTACATATAATAATAATCTTCAATTATTTCAGTATTTCATATTATATCGCTTTTTAACAATGTCTTACATGTCCTTTATTTTTATGGTTGCCTGGAAGAGATTGCTTTTAAGCAATAAGGCCGCCTATTGTACACTCTAATTTTATGTATTCATTTATTTTAAATTCCTGGTAAATGTACAATGAAGTGTCATAAATAAATAAATAAATAAAATAATATATACCTACCTATATGTGTAATATTTAATACTTATGCATTTAATACTTATGCATTAAATACATGCTTTATAATTAACTTAAATTAATTACAAATTAATTTTCAAAAAGAGTAAATGTTATTAATTCATGCAATATCAATTAACTACGTCTAAAAGTTAAATAGTATTTATTCTCTTTACAAATACTAGAAGCAAAACTAAGCTCTTTAAAAATGTAGGTATTTTAATATTCTCAGTTTCGTTTTGAAATGTTTAGTCACTGTCATATAAAGATAAACAAAAAATAGACCAAACAAAAAACATTAAAAGTACCTACGAGTAATCTAATAAAAACTTTGTCTCTTAGGTTCTGCCATTTAAAGCTTATAAAGCGAATGAAATAAATTAATCCTACACAAGTTGCCTCATTTTGCAGCCACATAATAAGAATTATGCAAATTATACTATCCGAGAATTATCCTTATTTAAGCGCCGCAGATTAAAAGGGAAAAGATTAATCATAAAGGAGTGCGCAGTCTGAATGAAGTTACCTCAGCAGGTTACCTTTATTGAACTTAGTAATAGAGTTCTATGAAGAGGAGTCAAAGCTTAAGAGCGCTCTAGAGGTAAAGGCCTCTTATTTCAAAGTGGCGACTTTCTTGAATATTCCTTTGATCCACATATTATCGTCGAATGTTAAAACTCCGTGTTCGTCAGGCGTCAAAGCTTGCCGTTAAATTAAAGATATGTACCTTGAAATGACTTTCAATTTTTACCACAATTATATTAAAACAGACCGACTGCAAATAACAACGAAACGCGCTTAATACTACGTGATTTTATTTCGTATGCTGATACTTTAAATTTTTTTATAACTAGCTATCGAGCTCTGGCTTAGCTCGCATGTAGGTACATTCAGTTAACGCGCCGTTGGTACTCGATGTATTCTCCTTTTCAAATTTGCATCTCCAAGTTTTTCCTCATGCCAAAAATTTCCATGTATTATTAATACACACAACGCATATTATACTTTATTGGTTAGGGTCAAGGAATGGTAACTGTTGGAATGGTAATTTCATTTGTGTCAGACAAAGATAAGAAAAATACAAAAGTTCGTAACACATTACGTGATTAATCAAATGCACTTATTAATTAAAATATAAGCACTAACAAACATGTATTTTTATGGCAAATTCTTAAACATCCTCTTATTTAAATAAACCCAGCGACACAAACAAAGTTGCGACATATCGCTAGTATATGAATAAATGTCGCCTTTTTACTGCCAATAATATAATTTCCAAGAAATAACAAGCCATTAGGGGAGTCATTTAGGTTTTCTATTTCGCATAATACCACGATGCCAGTATTTTCGGTCACGCTACCTCGCCTTCCCACTTCAGTAATTTTGTGAGCAATCACATGCATTTGATTGTTTTGGTGTATAATTTGGGAAATCATAACTAATCCAATCTTTTACTATTCTATAATTTATGAAAAAAGAGGCGACGCGACGTCGCTGTATATCACATAGTTATATTAAAATAAAAATTTACATTTTGTGTTAGATTTTATTTAGATATATTGCAAATTTAATTAAAATAACTATTAATTTATTAATAGTTACTTAATGGATACAAAACGTGTAATATAAAACATTAAATTATACATATAAAATAACTCAGAAATTTTTAAAGTCGCCTAAACAGGAAAATAGGGTGGTACCACAGATTATGTAAAACTATATCTACTGTTTTACTTTATTTGTATCTGTGTTTTATTAATGCATGCATACAAAACAAGGTAGGTATATAAAGAACATACTTAATTTAAAAGATTACGAATATAATCTATTGAAAATTAAAAAAATGACACTATATTTAAGATCTTAAAGTATTTTCAACATTATGACAAAAGATGGTGATTTATGCAATAAGTATAAACTTTGTACGAGAATAGTTATTATCACCATATGGCATTAAACTAAGTGCTCTATGAAGCCTGCAAGCGTAACAAGAAGTAGAAATACCTAATTAATTTGTAACATCAACTCTACACATTTAATATGAGTTTAGCAACATGCACGCGCGCTCTTTGCCGCTTTCACATGAGACGATTCAATTAACATTTTAGTTATCATATTATGGAACATTAAAAAACAAAGATATAAGATTTTGATCCACATCTTTGTTATTGAAAAATAAAAGAAAAGAAAAACTCATATATTTACATAGATAAATTAGAAGCATACTCAACTACAAATGACTAGTAAACTATTTATACCTACTACTGTCTTATGGATTTATGTATCAAAAAATTCATAAATACATAATAGAATTGAGAAAACGTACCTAATTTCTACGAAGTGCTACGCCGTAGCTTATTCACATCATGAAGAGAAAATACTAGCTCATAAATAACAGTAAACACATAACCGTTGCAAAATAAATTTTACACAACGCGTACATTTTCACAAAGAAATGTTAAATCTTAGCTGGATAATATAACTCCTTGGCAAAGAATATGTCTGTCGTGTGTTGCAAAGTAATAAAAATGCAGCCGTTTTAAACGCTCATGTGAAACACCGGCTAAAGCAGTCACTTTGAAACACTGCTTAAGCACTGATGTCGCTTTAAGAGTGGTTTCACTTTAAAGTCGCGCTGCTCGGAGATAACACTTGTAGTTAATTATCTCGTCGTTACACCTTCTTCTAGAATGTGATCACAAAATCACTACTCTATAAGACGAGCGATATACTTCTAAGCTAAGACTCTTGTAAGATATTGCTACAATCTATGAGACATTTATTAAATTTTTATCTCTAGTCTCCACTCCTCACAAAGCAATTAGTATACACACAACCGACATAATCTCAAAGAAGGGTAACTTTAATAACATTATGATAAATAGTAAGCAGTCACCCATTAAAATTGCAAATTTTAATTTAAACGGGATCATCTGCTAATGAAAGGGAATTAATGTATAATAGAGCGGCCTACGCAGCAACAATGTACAACAGCTACAAAGCTCCCACTTAAACATTTACAGCAAAACGAATGTAAATCGTTAGTGCCCTCATTATTCTCTAATAGAAGGAACATAAACGGGCACCCATAGCGATTAGTTAACCGTCGAGACATACTTAATGAGATAGTAAAATAGCGGCCATGACGCCTCTTATGCGAAACGAGTGACCGACCGCAGTCTAATTAAGGCATCTTTTATATTACTTCATTATAAGGATACAACCCTTATATACCTTTTACCACAACAGTGGCAACAGTCGATTTAATAACACCGTTTTAAAGGATCGTCTTAATATCAATTCCCGCCCTTTTCGTATTTATTTCCCAAGTTACGACTTGTTAACTTTATAAAAGTCCCCATGGGAAATATGCTTTCTTGTTGTGAATTTGTTTCTTGACCAGCCATGCGAGAGTTCTGTACTTTTATATTCCACAGCGTGTCACTTATAAAAAATTTATTTTTATAAACTTCAACATGATGAACTTTTTACGGGTGCGGTGTCACAATATTATCTATTTTAATAACAATTTTTATTATCATCAACATGATTAACTTGCATGCACTTTGCAAAAATGACCGTGATAATTCTTCATCACATTTCGTACTGATAAAATACATGGATATAGTGCAAAGTTGAGACCTCAAATTTGCTTAATTATCAGATCATTTCATTCGGCTATAATATTGTTAAAAGTCATTATAACTCGGTACAATAACACTAAAGCGAAAGCGTAGGTACCCGGATAGCCGGTCCCTGGACGGAAGTCATATTCATAAACAAATGCAACGGAAGTTTGGCAGGAAAGTTTTTGTGTATTTATGGCACCGGGCGGAGCCAAGCTGTGCTGTGTTCCTATCAATACGAGTTTTTGGCAAACGACACCAGAGTTTAACTCTCTTTATTGTAATGGTTTATGAATTGTAGGAACGTATCGGAATATCGCCTTACCGCGAATAGTTGGGATTTTAATTTTTATTGACGGTGAAATGAAAGGGAATAGGTACATATTTAGAAACGAAAAATCCTCTTGTACTATTTTATTACCTTATAACGAAATAACACCCTCAGACAATTTTTGTGGGAATAATATAATTTTCAAAACCGTAAGTACCTAAGCCTAAGTAAAATTCTACCTTATTCATCCTCAAAATCTTTCTAATACATAATGTATTCTTAGTGAAACGTCGAAAAAAGATTTACAATAGGATTCCCAAAGGATTGAACGAAACAAGGTACGATATGCCACATCTACATAAATTTCCACTTATTATTATCACGAAAAGGTTTAAAAAAACGGCAATGTGGCAGTGAAATCCCAATGGTGTGTTTATTGTTCGACAATATAATATGTCTCGCAGCCGTAGACAGAGAAACTAATAGACAAAGGTACTCTGTAACCGCGACTGAGACAAAGATAGTTTGTCAATGTATAAGTTGAATGTTGCCACAGTATCCGAGCTAGGGATGGCGATTCTTTACGAAAAAGATCGATTTTTAAATCGAT
>CAJQZM010039182.1:19208-31946 GCA_907164665.1 Colias nastes | reverse complement strand
CGTTGGTGTGGGTCTGACAGACCCTACCAGGCATGCCAAGGGTTAATATAACAGTAATTTATTCGAAATTACTTGAGTATTCCACATGTTAATAAAAACATACAATAACATAATGCAATTGATACAATCATTAAAAATCATTATTTAAGAAATACTTAGTTAACTACCTACCAAAAAATAAAAACAACAATAAAATAATTGTTTCCTTATCGACATCAAAAAAGTCTTCCTTATGAAAGTATCAAAGTCTATTAAGTATACGAAAAGAACCAACTACGTTCATGTACCTATTACGCAAAAACAGGAAAAAGGTTTCCCTATCTTTAACAATGAAAACCTTGTTTAATGAAAGATAGAAGAAAAATCGTTTAGATAAAAATATAATATATGTAAATTAACTAAGAAACTACGGGTACGGAAGTTGTATTTCGTACATTCGTACATGACGAGCTTATTTTAAGTGTGTCAGTATTTGACGGTCATGGCCATGCATTACGATATCTTTACAGTTATTCTTTATCAAAATCGAATCAAAGGCAGTTACACGTCAGTTTTGAAGCTTCAAAGGTTAGCTCTTTGTGAGCTAACACGCACACATGCAAATTACGTAATATACAAGTACCTACTCGTACAAAAAAGTGTTGGCAAAATAATTTCTTTAGAAATATTACGAAAGAAGAGCCTGTCTGAGGTGGACAAACGGATCTCCTTTTTGGGATTCGGAGACATTATTACTACAGTCGTGTTGACCTTTATGTCATTCATTAATTTATTAATTCCCAAAATTTCGTACACGCCTTGAATTTGTGTAATGTCTCCTGATATTTGTTGTATATACAATTACTTTCTTTTCATCATTTTTTCTATTATAGTGTATATAAGCATTGATATGGCCTGTAATTGTTCGCGCTATTTGGCGCTAGGGGTCAGGAAAGGAAAGGTTGAGAAGGGCTGTTCTAGATAACGATATATCAGGTCTTGATGATTATAAACTTTAGTAGCTGGCTTATCGTGTACTAAGTATATCCAATTAAATTGTCTTCTGTTAACACATTCATAAAGCTTTCGTTTTCACATTGTAAAAAGCAAATCGTGTCAAAACATTTTTAAAACAATCTCTGTTGTTTAGCACCTACTCCAATATTACATAAACAAATCAGGTACAACGTGTGTAACAAGTGTGTAACACACATATTTTGCCTAGTGAAATAATAAAGCCTAAACGTTATAATATTATTTCATAAGGTCAAATGTCATATCTACCACCAATTTGCACTCACAAATATGACATTTAACGAAATCAGGTATTTAGCACATAATTTACTTAACATTTATAACGTCTAGACATTTGATAAAAACTTAATTTTATTAGCAATATATATCATTAGGAAAATATAATGAAATGCCTAATAAATTATATTAACCTTGATGATAGTTGTCAAGTATGTAGTAATATAATGTCCGGATAAGAATAAAAAGGTAAATATAAAATGAAGTTTTTGTTTCGAATAACATGTCATTATTATAAATTGTATTGTTTAACTCTCGTTTTCAAATATATTAAATGAGAAATAAATTCTTACAATGTCAAAAATTTAGTTATTTTTAGACTTTAAACAACTATTTACTAGGAATGATTGACTAATAAAACCGTCAGATAAAGTTATTCAGACTTTATTAGAACTTCATGCTAATTTGTACAGGAGTAAAAAGGTGTTAGAACTGCTTTATTTCTTCAGGTTTGCGATGTGTGGGGTCAGCTGTGGTCTTACAATTTCTTGACTTGGGGTGGGTGGCTGGCGATGTATTGCTGGGCACGGAGGATCAGCTCAGGGATCTGGGGAACGTGGCTTCCCTGGAAGAAAGAAATAAATTGGTTATATACAATGTATGTTGTGGGAACATCTTGCGTTAAGCAGACATGTTTGATTACAATGTAAAACTTATAAACACATTAGTTTAATTATATTTTAAAAATAAATGTTGACTTTTAAGAATGTCGTTAGGTTCGAAATATATCTGCAAAATAGATACACTATCTCTATACTAATCTGAAAGTTATGTATAACAAATAATATACCAAAATTAACTTCTAACAACTATGAAACTGTAACCATCAAGTTCGTTTATGAAACAAGATTTAATGAATACTTACGACAGGATTATAACCTCGTTCGTCGGCGACGTATGAGAGTTCCACGGGGGTACCGTCAGGGGCGACGTACTTTACGCTTCCCTTAACTTCGAGAGTGGCGTCCTCCTGCACACAAAAACACGATTTAGGATAAAAATCTAATTTATTTTCTAATTTTAGTACTAGGTTAGTCCTTCTGAGAAAGGAGATGAAATCTTGAAGAAAAATATTGATTAAAAAAAATAATAATGTCTAATGTCGATTATCAAATGGTAACGGTGCATTAACATCAAACGAGCGTATGCTCATGTCACCCCACTATGTCAAATTATTTTATTGTAAACAGGCGTAGAGCATTCTTTCGTTGTTCTTATTGCGTTCGAAAAGTTTCTAGGCAATGTTCAAATACTGAACAACAATGGATACGAGTTTTCGTATACACTAAAGATCACGAAAGAATGCTCTTGCTCGTTCGTTTGTTGTAAATGCACCGTTAGAGTGTAAAATAAAATCTATCAGTCGATGAGATTTGCTTTCTTAAGTTATAACGTCATAATTTTGCTTTTAATGTAATTAATTACTATCGCTTTGAAGAATTAACTAGGTAGTATTTCACATATCTATCAATAATTTTAATCAAATAATTTTTCAACTAACAATTATTTATACTTCAAAATAGAGAGAGACGTCACGGCTTTTAGGCCTATGAATTATTAATAATCATAACTAAGAAATTCAATAAATGTTTAGTATATTCTCATAAACTTTTCCCTATTTGAATGTATAGTATAATAACATTTTAAACTATTATAAATATCATTAACAAAACACAGCCACACATTCCTAACGTGATTAAAAGGAATTTATGTAGGATAAAAACGAGGACATTAATATCATAAGCTTTGAATACATTAATGATGCTCCATACATATATAAATTTAATATAAAATAACATTTAAATCTTTACCCCGCCCTTGACATATTATCATCAGGTAATAACAAAATGATACATAGTTCAATTTTAATTATTTTAACGGAATATTAAAGTCTTAACCCCACTCTTCGTTTGTAGCTAGAATTATAAATTACTAGCTTTCCGCCCGCGGCTTCGCCCGCTTTGTCTAAAACCTAATAAATTATATACCTACTAAAACCTTCCTCTTGAATCACTCTATCTGTTACAAAAAACCGCATCAAAATCCGTTGCGTAGTTTTAAAGATTTAAGCATACATAGGGACATAGGGACATAGGGGCAGAAAAAGCGACTTTGTTTTATACTATGTAGTGATGTTGAACTTTCAAATATAATAAGACAAATTTCCTAACTTTGCATTGAAATTTACTTAATGATTGGAACATTTAATCTTTTGGAGATTCTATTTATATCACTGAATAATTATGTTATCCGATTCCCAGAACACAAATATATATATAAAAAGTGACGTGATTTGTACATATAAAACGAATATTTAACGGAATTATTATTAAATGACGCAACCATTTTTTATAAAGAATATCAAAAACAAGTAATAGATCGTCAGTAAGATAAATGATAAATCTAAAATGTTGCTTGTCACGAAGATGTCTACAGAGCAAATGAATTATAACTATTAAAATCATTGTCGTTACTAATATAGCTATCTTAATAAATATTGTAAACTCGATAGTGTATTTAGTTTGTCTTTCTTTAATGTTGCAACGGATCGATTTTATGGAATTTTCTTTGGGTCCGGAGATAGAAGACAACATTGACATTGGCTTATTCCCTCACAAAAATCTAATTTTCGTGGGAATTTAATTTTACTACGTATAATAATAATCACCTGTTATAACAAAAAAAAAATATAAATAAAAGTGGTAAAAACAAATTAAATAAAAAAAGTTTAAAATCAATCGATATTATACACGTAGGTACAGTAGAAAACATATGTAAAATAAACTAAAACTCACGGAGTTGGGGTTCTTGACTACACCATCGGCTTGGGTGATGATACCGTTGCCAGTTTCGAAGGCGTAGTTGAAGCCGCCATCAGGCTTCTGTTCGTTGCTGGACCTGACGATGGGCACAATGTAGTCGGGGGAGGCGACGTGGGACACGTCAGCGCTGGCGCAGGCGACGAAGACGGCGAGAACGATGATGAATTTCTGGAAGAGATAGTTGTTATTGAATCATCATCATCAGCCAATGTTCCCACTGCTGGTACATGGGCCTCCTATGAGTAGGTATTGTTAGTGAATATATTGGTAGGATGTTATATAATATATGTGGTATAGATGGATAATATTAGGAGTCGAATATTCATCAAAAATGTTACAGTTGGAGCAAATAATAAGCTAATGGAAAATTTTAAAGTAAATAAATTGTTAATAAAGAAATGGTTAAAATTGTTATATAAAGCTTAAAAAATACATGTTTAAAATTATCCACAAAGGTCCACAGGAACTACGTTAGCTGATGGTCAACACAATTTCACTTTGTTACTTTTCTAATGGAAAAGTATCGAAAAATGTTTATTTATGTAAAAATATTTATTTAAAAATATAATATAAGCTCTTACCATTTTGTTGGTTATCAGAGCCCGTTAATGACAATGTGACGATAGAATTTCATCAAAGTCTTTATATAGGTATTGTCCAGAATCGAGATACGAATTCATTATCGTCTTGTTTCATGCGAACTTGTAGCGTCTGGTCATAGATTAGTTATTTGATAGATACTGCAATATTAATTGATGTTCTATTTTGATCAACTTTATCAACAATATCAAGTTAATGAATAACTTTTTATAAAAACATGCCAGGAATTAAAAATTTCTAAAAAAAGTTAAAAATTTCCTACACAACCTTTCTTTAAAAGTAAATTGCTTTTTTGCATTTATAATATTTGTATTTTAATATTTATTTGAATGTGACAATAAACCGATATAAATGTTTATATAAAAATGATTAAGGGGTCAAAATACATATTATATGCATATCGGTTTATAAATATTTTGTATATTTTTATTATGACATCCGATGACTACCTGAATGGATTTTTTTTATTTACAATATTTTATAGAAAATCAACAAAAAGGAAGCAAACGAAAATCCATATTTTAAAGGAAGAAGTCGATGTATATATAATCTTAATTATAAAATTTTAGTATCATCATAAATACAATCAATTTCAAACATAATTACTTACTAATCAATAACAACATTTGTTTTGAGAACAATTGATCTCATTCCTATGGGAAACTCTCATTTGTACATACCGGTGAAAACTGGGGCGGAAAGCTAGTTAAAAATAAGTGTCGTTTCATGTCATGTCATGTCTTTTCATGGCAAACAAATATATAAGTCACATCTACAGAATAACATACTCTATGACCAAAAACCGATACAGTATTATTACCTAAGTATGAGCTATTTGCTAAATTTATGCAGAGCGAGTAGATTATCGAAGCCCTGACTATTTGTTGATTCAAGGTCAAATCCCGAATCATTATATTATACCTAGAAACTTTATGTATATGTGGAATCGTAAAAAATGTATTAATTCGCTTGTGACCTCTGTTTCAAAAGTGCATTATGCGCATGCGAGAGTATACGAGTTTCATTTTAAATGTGATGTTAGACGTAGCATGTTATTTGTATAAAAATTGCAATTATTCATTACTAAAAATGTTATTCCATCACACTCTCTTATAAATATTTCGATGTTTTTATTCTCAATTATATTTGTAATCAACTTGCATTTCTTGCACATTTTAATTAATACAAGAACTTACAGTACTATGAATCAAATATATTATTACCATAATAAGGTAATCTAATATAATTATTATAAGCTATTGTATCAAACGCTTATGCATGATATCTTTAGTGTTTCTTTTACTGACTAATATACGATACAAAAGATCATAATATTATAGCTTCAATCGAATAATTAATTAATTTATAATTTTAAAGCCTAGTATTTTGGAAAAGTAGGCTTTAGTGATGTATTTCCTAATATCTATAAAATAGTAAAATGTATGTTCTTTTGTATTTCAAAATAGGGTATGAAGTGAAATAATAATTGTTCAAAAAAGCGCTCAAACATTAATGTAGATTTTACGTTTTCATTTTTATTAAAGTGGATCCATACCAATAAATTTAAATGGTTTTTCTAATACAAACAATTTTACATTAAACCTGTTTCGAAAAGTCACCAATCGTTTAATTCTATAAAAGCACTATTTTAAAGGTTACAATAATATGTAAGCACGTAAGCCTGTTGCCAAATAAAAAAAAGTTTATCAAAGTTTTAAATCGCCTTCGGGCATAATTTATGTCATTTAGATAAAGCCTTACAATTTAATGGAAAAGAATGAAATGACAAGATGAACAAAGAATAAAATGAACGGCCACGTCACGATGAGAGCTGCAGCTGATTGAAGAAAAGCTGCAAGATGGACATTGTAGCAACGTTTAAAAATTACATGGAGAAATTTATTTTTCAAGTAATTAATAAAGCAATTACGTAATATTTCAGTAGCAGTACAATCATATTTAACGTTTTCTTGCCTCTCATATTATGTTTGAACTTTTTGTAAATACCTGACCATTCCTGTTTGTATTTAAACGCATATTTTTTGTTTATTTAAAAATAGTTATGTTAGTCATCCATTGTATCGTCATGTTACATAAAATAAGAGACGTTCAGAGAGCAGTTTCTACAGTAAAGAGCCAGGACAAAAGTGTGTAGTTACTCTTTTTAACGCGATTTTATTAGTACCTGTATGTTTGTATGTAACCGACTCCTTTAGACTCAATTTTTACCCACTTTAAACGGACAAAATTAATTCAAATTTTTGTACACTTATCAAGGATCGGTGACAATACAATAATTTCATGCGTTTAAGGGTGTTTTTAATAAAAAAATACTATAACTATATTATTAATTATTGGATTATTATTTTTTAGATTATGCCTATTAATTAGGTATATAATAGAAACTACTGATCCAGTTAACATCCTCTATTACAAATAATATATATTTTGTATTGTATATTATAATATGAGAATAAAGTGGAGTAAAAATAAATATTATTATTAATATAAGACATAATGCATAATTTCCAGAGAAACTAACATTCATCTAATCTAGAGTAAGATATTATTCAAACATTCGATATACTTACTAAGGATTGGCATAAATATCGCATAATAATATAAAACCAAATTTCTTATTGTTCTCATCTCCCATTACTATTCTAACCTACTCGATAATCGTCACATTTGTCTAACCCGTTTACATGCATAAGTAATAAGTTTTGCAATACTCCATTTACAATATTAACGACAATAGGTCTAGTAACTAGTTCATATTATAAAAGTTGTGTTGTAATTGGCCAGTACTGGCGCCAGTTCAATTCGTTAAGTATACGGTACAGCACGTAATAACTACCCATCAATCAAATGTCTCGTTGTATACAGTGCTACTTTTAGGTTTTTTGTTAGTGTTACCTAATTTACGATGTGTTGACCCAATTTTTTGTGAGACTTGCAAACTTGATAGCTCCTCTTAGTATGTCTAAGTGTATGATAATTGGTAATTTTGTTTTTGTGAAGTCAGTTGTATTATGAATTGTAGAATGAAGCCTTTAATGTAAACTGTAGATTAAGCTTTTCATGAGCAAATGTATAATGAGATTGTGGTTGTACTATCAAGTTCAAATAGGATTGTATCAAAAGTCGTACATTGGGTATACCTTGCTTAGTAAGCAGCTCCTAGTTTATAATTCAGTAATGTGATGTTCAGATGTATTAAAAAACAATTAGTATGATAATTGTTCGCATTTATCATAGACAATCTTCATTACATTTTGCAATCTGTTGTTGTCTTAATTATAATTTTAGAATTTTAAGTATTGTACCTTCGTAAAATGTATAAGCCAAATGGAAAAGTGCGAGCATACCTAATGGTAATAATATTATGTACGTAATAACGATTTAGCAATCTGTGGTACCTACTATCTTAGCATTTTGTCCTTTTTTCGAAGAAGGAAACTTGATCCTACCTACTATTTATCACATTTATATAGTTCTTAAAGAAGTAAAATAAAATTACGTCTAGAATACAAATTCGTGCATATCAAAATTTTGGTAACTTTGAATGACACGTCATTAACTATGTTGTGTTTCCTATTTTTCGATTTTACGATTTATTATAAACTTGAATTTATATCAATAAATCATTTCCCATATATGATATAACCTTCAACGTTGGCATAATTAACAGGTGCACTTTGACACATTGAAATTTTGATATAAAAATAAATCCTTAGTTTCAATGAATACCAATTTTTCAATTTGCGTTAGGTGATGTATAGGACTGTCGCGGAAGAATTCTATGCAATACCCGCGGCCAGCGGCTCGACGGAACACAGTGGGGTTTTAGTCGGTAAGAATCCGACATAACCCACGCACCTTCCCAGGGGGCCGTGGGTATCTTTGGAAGATTTCCCCACTTTTAAAAAAAAAAGTGATGTAGGTATAGGATGATATACTAGATATATTACAAAATTAGAAAAAATGCTTTATTTATTTTGTAAAGCTTTAAGGAAGCTTAGGAAGGATTGTGGGGGGGGGCTGTTGCCCCCTCCCCTTTATATAAAGATTTTCCTCATAAAAATATATGCTAATCTAAGGCTAAACTCTACGAATTACCTACCTGGTGAATATCATGCAAGATGCAAAGCTACGAGCTTAAAGAATATTGATGAAAAAATGCTTGTAATTTTTTTTCATTCTTTTTACATGACTAACGGTCACGGATGTTACCGGAAATAGTAGAAATGATAATTTATGCCTAAATATTTTCCTTGAACTGAAAAAATCATACCCTCAATTAAAATCAATGAGGTAACCATTAATACCACCATCAAACGATTTTTATTTCAAATCATTAACATATTATCTAATGTTTTTGATTTTATTACATTGATTTAAATTTACAACTACACATTTTCAATGACATTGTATAACAGGTGCATGGTAACATCTTTATATATTATTTAGTTTAATATGAAATGCTAATTAAATGTCATAATTTACATAATTATTTTTTATTTTTAATCTTAAGCTGAATATTACTTTCTTGTATTAAATCGAGGCATTATTAATGTTTAGATAAAATGGAGACGCCAACCCTTTTAATAATAAGATATTTAAAAAACTATCACAGTCACTCTCAGGCATGGGGTCTCGTGCGCAAGCTTTTTGTTTAGATAGCATTTTTTGTGTCGACTGACGACTTTCGAGAATCGAATTTTCTTACGGATATCACGTTTACTAGTTAGTAAAAAGATAATTCAGTTTTTTAGATTTGGTTAGGTAACTTCCAGGCCAGAGCCAGGGTGGGGCAAGCGCCCCACCCTGCCCCACCGTGGCTATGCCCGTACTCTCAAAGGCCAAAGCCACAAGGAAAAGAACATATTCCTACTGAAAAACCCAAACAAATTGTTCTGTTTTGATTTTGATTAATTTATATCCTGAATTTATTATTTATATTGACTGTGTTTCAACGTTTTTTTTTGTCAGTTGAATTTTCACACTTAGCCTCTGTTGACACCACATTTAACAGTAAATTTTGAGATTTTTCGAGGGTTCTAGTGCTTTAGAAATAAATAATCATCAATGAGAAAAACAAGGGGGCATAGAAGAAGTTGATAATTATTATCAACCGACTTCAAAAAAAAGAGTCAGTCAGTCAATTCGACTGTATAATTTTTTAACCGACTTCAAAAAAAAAGGAGGAGGTTATCAATTCGGCCGGTATATTTTTGTTTTTTTTTATGTATGTACACCGATCCGAGGTTTCTGAACCGATTTACGTGATTCTTTTTTTGTTTCATGCGGAATGGTGTCGAATTGGTCCCATAAAATTTTTATTCGGATAAGCCCGCTAGTTTTATTTTATGAGCATTTTTGTCTGATCTCGATGACTTAATTGAAAATCTAGCAAGTAACTTTGAATTCATTTCCCGGTTACCGATTGAGCTGAAATTTTGTATAGGTACGTATGTAAATTGGATAGCGATGAAACATTATCATGACATAGAGCTGATTTGATGATGGAATTGGGAGGTGGCCATAGGAACTCGGTCATATGTTGACTCAACTTTATCGAGTTTGGGCTCGTTTGATTCGTGTTGAAAAATACACTAAAAAGTATTAAATAAAAATAACTACGTTAAAAACAACCGACTTCAAAGCTCTAAGCAGTATTAAGCCCGTGCACCGACATCAAACCTATTTAATAAATAGCACATCCAAATAATATGTAGTAATTAATAATATCAAATCTTTTTTATTTTTTACTTTTCCGTTTTTGAAGTCGGTTTTAACGTAGTTATTTTTATTGCATTCTGTAAACCTATATATCTATAGGTATACGAGGTAATTATTTTATTTATTGATTGTAGTTGCAAGCTTAAACTCAGTTTAATTAAGCATCTGTTTCTCATACAATTAAGGTAGGTAGGTACTAAGGTACTAAAATCAGACAAAAACAAATAAATCTCCAACATTATATTTAAAAACATTTCAGACTTCAAGAGTTAAAAACAACATCTTAGAGCCCATATTAATGATATACTTTTTAAAGCTAACAAAATTTTTGCGTACAACATTAATATACTTCTAAGAATAACCGCGTGTCGCTCAGTGTGAACAATTGTTTGTTAATAACCTAAAATCCTCGGCAACAGAATAAAACCTTTAACAGTAACAAAATAACATGTAGGATGGCACAACCATTCTTATAGTAAAAAAAACTGGTTTTATCTGTTTCCGTGGATATTAAGCTTATTAGTTTTGGGGCTTCTGGACTGGAGGTGGGTGCGCCTCGATGTATTTCAGGGCACGGACGATGTGCTCTGGGATTGGAAGAGGTTCTGGGGGTACGGGTAAATGAGAGCCCTGTAAAGAAAAATAATGTTTAACAACATGGTCATACAATTTAGAATAATATATATTTGGATGAGATTAGATGTAAAGACGGTTCAATCCCAACTGCTCAAAAAAAATTGTTAAGGGATCGTTGTCTTTCTGTAGGATGTTGGACGATACCATTCACCTCAAATGCTAAACACCTATTTACAAATGGTTAATAATTGTTTACCATTTGTTTTTTGTGACAATAATATTATGCCGGACTGAATGATTTTTAACGGTTTACCTGTGGTTGGTATCCATTTTCGTTAGCAATGTACGTAAGCTCAACCTTTTGGCCTTCTGGTGAGGTGTATGAGTTGGACCCGGAAACCTCAAGGGCTACTTCATCCTGTAAGAAAATACCAATGTTTTGATAAAATACAGAAACTTTTGTTGACGTTATTAATTTGTTTTAGGTTTAGATTAAATCATTTTTTACTTATTGAATGTATAATGCCATTGATTGAACAATTTACATCAAATTTTTATTTAAGTAGAGTGTCTTGAAAAATATTTGTATTCAGATCCTTTCACTTAGCACTACTCAATTTAAATTTTCAGTGCAACTGCAACCTATGGCACGATGTTTTACGTACCTTGCCAACAACTTTCAATTTTCCTTGGGCGCTGCTGGAGATTCCGGTGTCAGCAGTCAGTATCATATGAGTATTGGAAGGTGCCTTGAGGGGGGATGCCTTGAGGGGGGACGACTTGGGGGGGGATGCCTTGAGGGGGGACGCCTTGAGGGGGGACGCCTTGAGGGAGGACGCCTTGAGGGGGGACGCCTTGAGGGGGGACGCCTTGAGGGGGGACGCCTCCTGTCCTTTGCTGTGCGCTGATTAAAGAAGCAATTTTGCCTTCCGGAATAACGGAGGCGCTGCTGGTGCACGCGGCCAAAGCGGCAAGGACAATAAGCAATTTCTGAAACATTATTATAGATTTTTTAATGGCGTATTATTATCCCGGTTCTGAACATTACAGCGATAAATTTCTTTCCCTGTACAATAGAAGATATACACATTGATAACATAATAAAAACCATTTGACATTTGACCACTTACATAAATATTCTGTTTGCATCGCAAGGAAGCCTTTGTTTTGAAATTTGACAAAAGGATGAAATAAAAATTTTAATAATTCATAATAATGATATAATTTGTATACTTTACATATGGAAAAGGATTTATTTGTCAAACTTTAATAAGAACTAATTCGAAATAAAAAGCTACATTACATTCCGAAGCGCCATTTCCAGTTTGGCATTTTTTTTATAAAAATTCACTTTTCATATAAAGATAAATAAAACTACGATCTGATGAAATAAATCTGACTACTGGGAATTTCCTTTCCTTAATTTTTAGTAAATATTAGACTAGTTTGCATCTTACCATATTGTCTTCTCAAGAGTTTATAATTCGAAGAGCCGCACCATGAATCTTATACAGGGTGGCCCGTTTACAGTGGTCCAAAAATTTTTTTCAGCTTGATAGCATCATGAGTAATCATTTAAAATAAACTTTAGTTACGCGAAAACTTATGGTTTAGAAATTATGATTTTTTTTTAAATAATCCGGAGTTTCAATGTTTTTGAGACAAAACTACTCTGTTATGAAAACTACTGGACCGAATTGAATGAAAT
>CAJQZM010039182.1:0-14208 GCA_907164665.1 Colias nastes | reverse complement strand
TGTGGATGTGTCACCCGCTACTATCGATCCCCCTCAATACCCTCGTATACACGCTTGATGGGGGGGGGGGAGCCATTTCGAACATTTTGTATGAAGTTTCCTTACTGTATGTATCTGTATATTGTGATATTACCTATACGACTACACGCTGACAATATGACTTTTAGAGAATATGATGATAATAATACTTTCCCGTAGGTTTTATTTATTTTGATCATTATGGTATTATCAGAAAAATGTATTTGCTCGTAACGTTTGTAAGAGATAAACTGTCGTAAATATACTTAAAGCAAATTAGGGTTGCGAACCTCCAAAGGAAAAAACGGAACCCTTATAGGATCACGTTGTTGTCCGTCTGTCTGTCTGTCTGTATCTTTCTGAGATTCGACCAAATATTTATTATTTGCGAAAAAACGTAATAGGGGCCAGGGCTGCAGCTAGCCCTGGTTCCTATTACGTTTTTTCTCTCCATAAGAACCTTCCTTGTGCCTTAATAAAAACGTTGAAAAAATAATTAGCTGAACACATTTGGCCATAATATATTTATATTTAAGTACATATATAAAATTATTCACAAACTACAGCATACAATAATTACACTCCTACGTTATTGAGAAGATTGATCGATGTATGAATGTTTGCTTCCATATTTATTATCGGTAACCTCTGATCAAATCTTCTGAAGCTTGGTTATCTATATCGTTCGACACTTCTCAATTATTGGCTACAAATTCTCTAAATGCCAAGGGACTTGTCGACATTGTTTCATGTTTGAATTAACACACCGCTTTGACTTAGTAAGTTCGTAACTAGCAAACGAGACACTGTTCTTGTGTACTGAGGGATTCTAACTATAACTAGGAGAAACTTATAAATAGAAAATAATTTATATTAATATAGTTACTCAATTGGAAAGGAGATGTCCAAAAAATGACCCAGAATCGACAGGAATGAAATGTATACCAATGGATTGTTAATTAAATATAATAATATAATGTAGCTAAAGCGGTAACTCTGAAATCGTTATAATATAGGAGCTAGGAGCAAAATAAAATAAGTAAAAATTCGTTTAAAACATAAGTTCTTAACCCTTAATTTGGCACCGATAAAAATATGCAAAATATATGAATTTGACAATTTTGTGGTTTCAGGAGTATGTCATAAAGTTCTCGAAAAATGAAAAAAAAAATCTACCATA
The DNA here is from genome assembly GCA_907164665.1 of Colias nastes. NCBI lineage: Eukaryota > Metazoa > Arthropoda > Insecta > Lepidoptera > Pieridae > Colias > Colias nastes. The sequence goes on along the minus strand of CAJQZM010039182.1, from coordinate 13,010 downwards.
GCCCACTGCTGGGAAAACTGGTGTCCGTCACAGCGGACACTGCCAAATTACGGAAAATAAAAACCACAGTTATTTTTATGTTTTTTTACTAAAGAAAAATACAGAAATGAACATTTTAGAACTAATTGATACCGAAGTATGGTTTATTTTGTATGAAAATTAAAAAAAAAAAAACAATTCAAGTTTATTTTGTATGCAAATTAAAAAAAAAGTCTCTAAATTCTTCTTCTGTTAGTTGAATTGACTTGCCGGATTTTTGAACTGAATATAAGTTTTTCTGCTCTAGGATACTAGTAAAAATCTTGAGAAAAAAAGGTGAAAGAAACTCAAAGGTGAATCATCTTCTGGCATGTCTATGTAATCATCCTCCTCACCTTCTTCTATTGTCGCTTGGTGACGGAATTGAGTTACTCTCCAATAATTGTAAGTCAGCTGAATTTTTTTGTTTTTTTTGGTCTTTTGGCTTTGACTGTGGGTGGTTTCCTAGATCTTATTTTTCGGGATGCTAATCAAGAAGCTATTGGTGTTATAGGCGTTGCAGGCAATCAAGGAATAGCAGATAGGGATAGAACATTTTCAAAAATGGACTCGCCAATTTCACGCACGAAAGAATCTGGTCATCAGCAGGTCTATCAGAATCTTCGGAGTGTAATTCTTCATCGTCGGATATATCTATTGTTACGTTAGCAAGGGAAGATGGTGCAGATGATGCAGGAGAAAACAGGGGGTGGAAGAATTAGTACGTGCATCATGCAATTCAGTTTCCGAATCTGATATTTCGCTAGCATCGGAAGGTGCATGTTCATTCGGCACTAAAGCAATAATTTTACTTGCGCGAATAGGCTGTTAGCAAAGAAAAAAAATCCAAACTCAGAACCATAACCAATCAAGCAGAAGCACACACATTTTGGCGGTGTCCGCCGCAGCGGACATAGTAATAAAGTGGTACTTTTCTATACAATTAGCAATGTCCGCTGTGACGGACAAAACATTTTGGTTACAAATAAACACCAAATAAATGTAATAAAGTGTGTATGTTTTTGTAAATAATGATTGAAATGTTTATTATCTAATAAATAAATATATAATTTAATTCATTTTTCCACAAAAAATAAGAAAAATAATTATAAATATCTTGAGCAAAACAGGGGGCCGCCTTTTCGCAGACATTTTGCGTCCCATCTGACATATGCAATGTTGTCACAATCATTACTTAATTTTTTACTATTTGTTTATGGTATAAATAAACATTTAATCGATTAGAAATCGATGAACATGAAATAAAAACTTGGCAGGATTTATTTTAAATAAGTGTCCGTCACACCGGACTATACCAAATTAAGGGTTAACGTTGTAATAATGTTGTATCACTTGTGTTATACATGATAATTATCATCAACACATTTTAAAAACAACAGCAAAATAATAACATCATGTTCAATCACAACATTGAACATAACAAAGACTCCGTTTTTGTAGTTTTTTCTTTTGGCTCAAGATACTAGAATTGCTATAATACTGTAGGTATGTATTATTGGTACCTAATTCTGTGGCTAAGGATTGAAAATAAAAAATAATAATAGGTATAGCATAGGAGTTGAGAGCCAATAAAACGGAATAAAAAATCGTTTGAAAATAATTATGTTGTGGATGAGATTATCGTTTTTATTATAGGTAAATATAATATCATTAAAACTTATCAAAATAAGACTTAATTATAATAAATGAATAACAACATAACGTGTTTTTATTATTTTCAAACGATTTTTTACTTTGTTTTTTTGTCGCTTAGCTTTTTCACCATACAGTTTTTTTTTTCAATACGTAGCCATAGAATTACCAGTAATACATATAGTACTATAGCAATTGTAGGATAATTTCATAATTTTTGGTCATTCTTATTTATATTAATTGATTGTTACAAAGAAATAGGTTCACGGACCTTTCTCAAAATTAAAAACTATCACTGTCAAGAACAGATTCCATCTCCTGGTTCTAAGCTACCTCCCTACCAATTTTCAGCCAAATCAGTTCAGCCGTTGTTGAGTTTATACAGTGTAACTAACACGACTTTCTTTTATATATCTAGGAAGAAAACAGGCGAGACCGTTTGTACTTAGTATAAAGCCTTTATACTATGGTTTGTATGGAGAAAATACCCACCGAATTTATCTTAACTGATGAAATATAGCTAGCTAAGATAGTATCAGTGATACTTCATCAGTTTTTCAACCGTTATGTCAGAGGCTAATTTAACAAAACAGTTTGACATTTGACCACTTATATATTCTGTTTGCATATCCCGTCTTTAATCATAGGCAAGGAAGCTTTTGTTTCGAAACTTGCAATTAAAATTTTAAAAGAACAATTAATGCACTTAAAAAGATACTTAAATGGTAGAATCAACTAATCATTTTAAACTATATTTATTATTCAAAATATGAAGAAAATTTCTTTAAATTATTGTATTGTCATCGGTCCTTGATAATGTTACAACTATACAGGTGAAGCTAATAAGCGTGTTAAAAATGTAAAGGACAGTAACTTTAGTACCGCGGGTCTCGTATGAATAAGGCAAATTATTTTCTCGTAGCAAACTTAGTCATTATTTTGTTTTTTTTTTTTTTTTTGACAATTAGGTAACGATGGAAATTTATGTAATTTTTCTCCATTAAAAAAGGTTATAAATTTTTAGAACATAAAAATTCCAAATCGTAAAATTGAAAAAATATTCTCAGTGTCAAATACGATTTATTTCAGTATTTGAAATAAAACCTTATGTTACTTTTTTATTTTCGTATAAACGTAAATCATTTAGAGATAATTTCAATATATTGTGAAACTGAAAATATATAAATATATATTATTACTAGCGGTCCGCCCCGGCTTCGCCCGTGGTACATATGAAAAATAGATGTTGGCCGATTCTCAGACTTACCCGATATGCACAGAAAATTTCATGAGAATCGGTCCACCCGTTTCGGAGGAGTATGCAGACTAACATTGTGACACGAGAATTTTATATATAAGATTAAGATAAATGTTAACTGTTACTGCCTTGTTACTGCTCATAAAAGTGTAACACTTAAATGCATTAAATACCTAAGTACCTACTATCATTAAATATGTACGTCTTTATTTACGTTTAATTTTTCACCGCTCAAACGAAAAGGACAAAAGTCATTTGAAAATAATTTCAAACATTGAAGTTCAATTTTAAATCCATTCGACGACAAAGTACTCGTACGTGAACACAGCTTTACGTGACATTTGGCTTCCAATAGGAAACACGTTTTCGTCATTAATTTGAAAAAAAAACGTTGCTCGCAACTGCCATTTTATTTCGAATTATATATGTAAAGTCACAAGACAGATTTTGTAATGCGCTCGTTTTGGTGAAATACATTTAGGTAATAATAAAATTATGTATTCTATGCAAATAATTATTGAAATATTCCATTTTCAAATATATCAATAATTTTTGAGCGAATGATGAGTTTATTATGAGCATTACTAATAAATAATATAACTTGCTGATGTCACAAGGATACAATTTATTGCAACCTATATTGTCATAATAACGTTATGTACGTTAAAAATAGAATTTATAAATATATTTATTCATAATAAAATAACAATTTTGAATAAAACATGTATTACGATGCATTTAGATCAAACGAGCTAATGCTAATGAGCATTAGCTCGTTTGATCTAAATGCAACTAACTACAACAACTAACCCCACTATGTCAAATTCTTTTAGTGTAAACAGGCGTAGAGCATTCTTTCGTTGTTCTTAGTGCGTTCGAAAAGATTCTATGCAATGTTCTAATACTGAACAACACTGAATACGAGTTTTCGTGTACAATACAAGATGCTGTTGCTCTAGCTCTAGCTCTATGTTCGTTTGGTCTAAATGCATTGTAATTAATTAAATCTGTATTAATTACGGTGCATCATAAATGTCGTAAGACTTTGAATGCAAATCATGTATTAAAAAGGTGCGTTTAAAAACTTATGAATATTGTATTTTTTAATTTCATTCCTATGGGCGATAAATATATATTTGGTTTCCAGACGATCATTTCATGAAGGTCAGAGGACACAGACCTGTCTTGTTAATGCCACGATGGAATTAATAGAAAAAAATATATTTCATTCTGTCGAGAACAAGTTTTACAAAGTAATGTGTTGTTAAATACCTTTTTACCTATATCCTGTTTTTAAAGGAAAATAGATTGGAGATAATATTTTTTTCTCTAACAGGCACTTTATAACGAACGTTGAATTTTAAAATGTAACAACATAATATTATTATCCAAAGCATGATTGAGTAAAAATAAAAATATTAGGACTTCTCACGACTAGATGGTAATGTTTTATAACATAAATGTTAGGTTATGTGGATGGTATATCGGATTCGGAATTTTTTGATGATCGTTATGTAGTGTGGCGTAGGGATCGGAATTATGAGACGACAGGACAAACGCGGGGAGGGGGCGTGCTTATCGCAGCCCGAAAGGAATTAATCGTAACGTCACAGGAGCAATTTCAGTCATCTGCCGAGGACCTCTGGTTGACTTTACGTGTTAAATATCATAACGAAATTATAAATATTCATATATGTGTATTATATCTTTGTAAACAAAACTTAGGCAGATCATTTTCTCAACAATTGCATAACTTTCTAGAAGCACTGAATAATATAATTCTTAATCATCCCTCGGATAAAATAATTATTGCGGGCGACTTCAACATGAGTAATATATCATGGAATATAAATTCTGAAGGTCTGCTTCTTCCTTCAAACTACTCGAATGGTGATGAATGTTTGTTTATCGACGAATTATATACTCACGGTTTGCAGCAGTACAACTTCATACATAACGTTAGCAACCGAATACTCGACTTGGTGTTATCAAATGATTCAATTGTTGTGCATGAATGTGTTTGTCCGCTTTTACCGATTGATCCTTATCATAAAGCGCTCATAATAGATGTAGAATTTGTTCACATATCGTATTTAAAATCGAATACTAGGAAGAAAATATTATTTAACAAAGGGGATTACGAAGCAATAAATGCAGAATTATTAAAAATTAATTGGTCACAAGAGTTTGACAGGACTCATTCCATCGAAGAAAGTGTGAATTATTTTTATTCGATTGTTAATAATTTAATACACACTTACATCCCAAGCAAAACCGTGGTTGACAATAAATTTCCTATTTGGTATTCACCAGCTTTAATAAAGATAATTAAAGAAAAATTTAAACATTTTCGCAAATACAAGATTTACAAAAACCTAAGTAGCTTAGAATCATACAAACTGTTAAGGGATAGAGTTAAAACTGTAGAAAATGTTTGTTATCTAAAATATATAAATTCTGTTGAAAATTCCATTGAACAGAATCCTAAATATTTCTGGTCCTTTTTCAAATGTAGATCGAAATCTAAAGGCTTACCTAGCAATATTAAATATAATAACAATCTATTCACATCCAGTAACAATATTTGTAATGCATTCTCAGAATATTTTTATACTACATTCCTAGATAAAACTGACACAAACTTATCAAATTATGTATCTAAATTGGAATTAAGTAATTTTGAATCAAATTTTGACCTTTGTTCGATTAATATTGACTTGAAAACGATAAAAAAGGCATTATCCCAACTAGATCCTTCAAAATCTGCAGGTCCTGATGAAGTCAGTCCACTGCTTCTTATAAAATGTGCTGATTCAATAGCCATTCCACTAACCTATTTATTTAAGAAATCACTAACTGTTATGGAATTCCCCTCAATGTGGAAAAGGGCATTTGTTACACCGATCCACAAAAAAGGTTCTACGTTAGAAGTTGTCAATTACAGACCCATATCTAAATTGTGTATCATAGCCAAAGTCTTCGAAAGAATAGTATACGACCAGGTTTATGCAGTATTTAAAAACACCTTCATGAGTTGTCAGCATGGATTTTTGAAAGGTCGATCAACCGTGACTAACCTGGTGCTTCTGAATGATTACATTACTGATGCTATGGAGACAGGCCATCAGGTTGATGTAATCTACACGGATTACAGTAAATGTTTTGACCGCATAGATCACAAGATTCTCTTGCATAAATTATACATTATGGGCATTAGAGGTAACTTACTAAGATGGTTTTCTTCGTATATCAACAATAGATCTCAAGCAGTTGTAATAAGTAACTACATATCAAGTTGGGTTGTAATACCAAGTGGAGTACCTCAGGGCTCCCTTTTAGGTCCTCTTCTGTTTTGCGTATTCATAAACGATATCCCAAGTTGCCTCACATACTCAAATCTTCTTTGCTTTGCTGATGACATGAAGATATTTAGGACTATTGATTCTTCTGCTGATGCTGCTATGCTTCAAGATGACCTTAATAACCTAGACTTCTATTGTTCTCAAAATAAATTAGATCTCAATCCTAGTAAATGCACAGTTGTCTCATTTAGTCGTAAAAAACAAACACTACGTTTCAACTATCGAATAAAAAATCAAGATCTTGGAACTAGCCCTGACATAAGAGATTTAGGAGTAATACATGACCCAAAACTCATGTTTGATAAACATATCGATTATATTCTAGCTAAAGCTTCTAAAGCTTTAGGCTTTATAATGAGAATTTCGTCTGATTTCAAAAAGGCGAAAACGTTTAAAATTCTATTTTGTGCTTACGTACGCAGCATCTTAGAATATGCGTCGCCAATATGGAATCCGAGATACGATAAATATATAAATAGAATAGAACGAATACAGATGAAGTTTTTGAAATTCCTATGTTACCGATTACATGTCCCGTACAAATCTGAGTATTATCTCGAGGTCTGCAGCAAATTTCATTTCCTACCTCTTACAAATCGCCGGGAGATTGCTGATATCTTATTACTTTTAGGCATTACATCCAACAAAATAGACTGCCCAGATCTACTAGCCAAAATTTCACTATACACACCCTCAATTTTATCTCGAAAATATACTCCTATCTTTACTTCCGCAGTCAGCACTAACTATCGTCAAAACTCGTTTATTCTGCGCGTAAGCAATAACTTTAACAAGCTATCAAAACAGTTCGATATTGACTTATTCTGCAGCAGTCCTTACTCCATTAAGCGTCAGTTAGCAAATGAGTTCTTTCGTCAGTTTGGTGGTCGAGTTGATATGTAATTTAATTAGTGTTACAATAGTATTAGTAAATTCGAAGGCATTTGATTCGTGTGCGTAATCGCTTACATTTGTAACTGTTACATATTAATGTTATTCTAGTCGTGAGAATCTGTAAATGGCTTATTGTGATTATTATATTATGTGACTACTTTTTAAGAATACAGGTGTAGATTCTCCTAAAATATAAATAAATAAATAAATAAATTATTAAATGTTAGGTTAACAGTATACATAAATGTTAGGTTATTACTTGTTGGTGAATGTATTTTGTCTGTTTTTCTTTACGGACCGAGAAATTTTTTTTTTGCTTCGTCCCCAACGGGAATAGAACCGAGGACCCCTCGGATCTATGCTTGTGCGTTAAACATTGTTTTAAAGGGACGGTCCTACATAGATAGTAGATATCTATACAATTATACATACTTATTATATTATGTTGTATTGTGGTTCAGTCGGAAAATTCTCGGAGGACCAAATTCACTTCTACGTTTTATCGTATTCCACGATAATAACTTTACCTCAAATAAATATTAGATTAAAAGCTTTCCTTCTATAAACCGTTTTGCTTAAAAGCTGCATAATATGTAACAATTATTAAATAACTAGCAGACAGACTCTGCTTCGCCCGTGGTCCTAGTAAATTTCACTCGAGAAACAAGTACCTATATATAAGGGTGAAATATTTTTTGCAACCGGTCCAGTAGTTCCCGAGCTTTATAATTTAACTAGCTTACCGCCCGCGGCTTCGCCCGCTTTGTCTAAAACCTTATAAATTATATACTAAAACCTTCCTCTTGAATCACTCTATCTATTAAAAAAAATCGCATCAAAATCCGTTGCGTAGTTTTAAAGATTTAAGCATACAAAGGGACATAGGGACATAGGGACAGAGAAAGCGACTTTATTGTATACTATGTAGTGAAATAATGTTGATTTCAAAGCATTTGAAATCAATACATTAAGAAAATAATATTCCAAGAAAACTGATAAGTTTCCTATGTTCAAAACGAGCTCCTGTTTTTATTTAAGCATTGAATACCATTAAAAACTTAACCTCAAAGCTTACCGTATACAATCGAGCTGGAAAATCTGTGCGATACGTAAGTGCTTTTAAGAAACGTGGTTCACCATTTCAACGTAAATGTTTTAAACGGTTTTACATCATAATTAATATTACAACATAGTACACAAGTTCGCTTGTAGTGATTTATATGACGGTTGGTTTTTAGCACGTAGGTACAAATTTTATTTTAATGAGCGTGTAAAGCGTTCTTGTGGTTGCAAAGGAATACAATTTTGTAGGAAGATACGCAATTACCTATATTTCAAGGCATTGACATTGATTCGTTCGAAGCTTGTGTATGTGTGTGTCACCAAAGATGTGTTACTAATAAAAATTCAATATGGAAACAATCAAAAATCATTAAAAAAAAATGAAAGTCGTTGAAAACGTGTTAAGGAATACCAAACAGCAACCCGGTTTTTAAACTTCGAAATATATCTGATTAATATTTATTATTATAATTGTTTTTATTAATATGCTCAGTTCAAGATAAAGTTGGCGTTTATTTTGAATTTTGATTATATTACACATTCAAAATTGCAAGCTGCAGAATAGCATGTTTTGTATCATATTTTATTCATTCGGATAGAATACAAAACACCGCTTGTACAAATATATATAAATATAAGACTATATTTTTAAACTCAAATAATGATTATAAATGCAAATAAAACGGCCGTTACCCAATTTGGTTCCAAAATTACCCTTCTGACGGAGTATCTCCTGAAGGTAACAAAAATTTACTAGAAAATTAATGTTATTAAAAGTTCCAGATAACATAATATAAAACGGCTTTAATTTCATCACTACGCTTATCCCGTCACATAATCCCACGTTGTCATTTTTAATTAAAACCACTGTTTAAATAACAATTTGCTTTAAAAAATATCGATTTTTACCTTTTTAAATTGTGTCAGTATTACCATAAAAATATAGAGTCCTTCATATTTCTGTCTAATACAGTACTTCATGAATTATTCCTTTAATATAGCGTTCTTCTAAATGTGTTCATAAATTTCCTTGTGCGTAAAATAATGTTCTTTTCATGAATACAAAAGGAGTTTAAATTGAATTGTCTTATGAATGGAATAGTGAATGTAAAACAGTTTATTTGAAAATAATGCATAAATCATCGCTGTGTGTGTGGTTATTTAGTGTTAACGAACGTGAGGTCTATAGTTTGATTCTGAATATAAAATAATAATAAGAACTATCGGTCTTGTAAAATTCAAATGTTATATTTAATAAGAAATTTAATTCAAAATCTAATTTATAAATATCTAATATTTACTTATATAGGTACCCTACCTATTTTCTAGACAAATATGTAAGATACAAACACACTATCATTATTGGAATGAAAGATAATTTCCATTTAAGATTGGTAATATTATTTTATTTCACTGTTATGTTCAATTTTTTCATAATATAAGAACTCACTTATAAAAATAAAATTTATTTTGGTATTTAGCAAAACTATTCCGTGCAAAGAATATCTTTTTAAAGTTAATTTAATACAAAAACCTTAAATATTCCCGTATAATCCGGACCAGCAATTAACTCGACTAATATTGTACATTCGGCTTCGCGGCTCTGCCTACGTGACAGCCTTCCATGGAGATTAAACCAAGATTAACTTTGAATTACTTTATAGAAGTACATTTCTATACTTCTTGGCGCGAATTTGAATGGTGCAACTTATAAACGAGCGCCATAGGACTCAACATGGAAAACTCCATGAAACTTTTAGCTTTTTACGCTTAGTAACTTTAAATTGTAAGAAATTATCTTATCAAAAAAATATGTTAACTACAGTAAATTGTTATAGAGAATATTAGTTAAAGAAAAATTAAAAGTATCAGATATAGGATTATAATCTTTTGAGTGTTACATTATGAAATTCGCAATAAATGGGTTCGTTTATCTTTAATATTTATGAAATTCCGATACGCAATTTTTTATTTCTCTCTGAAGTTTCTGATTAGCGAGAAAGGTCTATTTATAGATAGACTTTCAAATTCAGTGTTTTAGTACCTATAAAATATCGTTTGCTATTTTAGTTTAAATGATAAGAGATATTCTTATCGATAAAGACACTAAGCATATTGGTACATACTTGATTTATGGTAAGCTCTCTCACGAACTTCTTAGTATTTTACCTAATTCTTTATTTCTATTTCTACCTGTTATACCTACTACATATATATAGAACATACGATGCCCTGTTTACAAAACAAAATTTCTAATTTAAGTTCTACATTTCATTTAACGTATCTAATGCAAAACATCATCTGAAGTAACAAGAACTTTATGACATCAAACATAAAAAGACGGTTGTTAGTAAATGAAATAGATTTAAATTACCTAATATTTTTCCTTGCACAGCGAGCTCCAATCATTTCTATAACAAGATCTTTTATAACTCAAACGTATCAGAAATGCTGATTCAATAAGGCACAAATTGAGAGAAATATCATCAAACCGAATTCAGTCATTAAGAGAGCGTTCAAATTCAAATGGGAGGAAAAATCCCTTTCGTATATTTACGATTGGCTATTGAGGACAATTTCCGACACGAATAACAAAGTTAGAACGTGAATAGATTCGTTTTAAACATTAAACGAGGAAGGTACTTAAATACGAGCTCATATAATGTAATTGGGGTGTATTTTTTATTTTATTTTAATCATAGATTCTATAAAGTGTAAATTATATTATCTGCTTTTTATTTGATACCAAATTTGGAACACTTTTTTTACAAAAGGCGTAACAGTTGCCATAATAAAAAATTTATCTCCTAGCCTTATACACTTAGCAAATTATCGTATTACTAATTTGTGATCATTATAATCCTTATTTAATGTTGTCTCTTAGAAGGTTCCTTACGTAGGTTTAGGAACAAGATACACGGTTTATGAGTCTCAATATCTAGTAGTAGTCTCAAGGTGGAAGTGGACTGCAGCGAGATTAGAGTGGAGACCTCTGATGTTAGGGCGGCCCACGGGCAAAATACCTCTACCTCATGTGTTATTCTGATATATAATATAACCTACATTACTGTAAAGTTCCATCCAAATCCATCCAGTGGTTACGTGAAAGAGTAACAAACATCCATCCATACTCACAAGTCACAAACTTTTGCGTTTATAATAAAATTAATAAATTATTAACAGGATATTATATTATATCAACTTAATATTTTGTAAAATAGAACTACGTAATAAATCCTCAAGTAAGGTTATATCTACACTAACGTTTTCAGGGCATTTGCACCGATTAGTTACTTTGAGATAGCAAATTGTAGGAACGCGAACGGTTAAACCCCAGTTGACTTTGACCAAGCTTTGACCACAAAAGCAAGAAACTACGATTTAATTTAATCAAATAGTTTATTATGAAATCGAATTTCGAGCACAAGTAATATTAAATTGAAATCCTTTCTGTATTCCATTGGCTTTGTTGTTTACAAACGTAATTGGCAATTAATTGTAATAATTTATACTTACTTAAATATTTTTTGTCAAAATAAAAGGAGACTTCGTATTTATTGTCTAATCTCATTTTAAAACGAATTCCTTCATGATTTTTTTATCCGTACCAAATCTTTAATATTCTTTATTTATCTTAGGTACCATTAACTTTCACCATTATAACCATGCGAAAGTTTGTATGTTTCGATGTAGGTAGATAACTTAGTTTTCTGTAAAACCACTCGAAATCCGCCGAACATATTTGAAACTTAGCAATGTTGCAACTGTATCAAAATAGTACATAAGCGATAGAAATTCCTTTTTAAAAAAACTTATAGCGTAATGATGCATAATACCATAGTATAAAGACAGAATTTCGTACATAAACTCTTCATCCAATGAGCCTATTGCACGCCTCATAACGCGAAGCTTTGAACTAGTGCCTTTACTTAAAAGAATCAAGCAATTTTCTAGACTTCAAACGTATATAATATCATATTGATATTGTAGGTACTCAAAGGATAGAAACTTTGTGAAAACCCTTTTTTTCCGAAACATATTATTGAATTAATATATTATTGGATTCTAATATAATATATGAAATTATATTTAATACGAAAATGTGTCTTTTGGTTTCAATAATAATATTACTTATGTTGGAGATTTTTCCAACTTTTTATAAAATACAGTACACAAAAACTACCAAAACCCTTCATTCTTATATTAACCCTTCATTTTTTACTTACAAGTATCCACAATATTTTTTTTCCCATAACATATAATTACTAACAATAACTTTTGTAACTAACCATAGGTAGCCTTTAAAATGTTTTTTAATATACTTTTGGTACGCAGGATAGAGCTTTTCAGCATAATATTAAGCTCACTCTCTTCACAATATTGAAACAAAAAAATACAGAATAAATGAAACGAATTATATTAAAAAGTATACATAGAGAGATAAAAATGAGTTTTTCATTAATAAATAGTAGCTTTCCGCCCGCGGCTTCGCCCGCGTCCTCAAACAAACACCCGCATAGTTCCCGTTCCCGTGGGATTTCCGGGATAAAACCTGTCCTATGGGTTACCCTCCAATCCTAATCCAAGTTACCCTCTATAATATGTGTGCTAAATTTCATTGTAATCGGTTCAGTTATATTTGCGTGAGAGTAACAAACATAATATACCTATATGCTACAGTCAAAACCCTGAACCAGTCAATATCCTTATTGACTTTTATTAAGGTTATTGACTAAGGGCGTCGGTTAATATCCTTATTGACT
>CAJQZM010039178.1:48706-60453 GCA_907164665.1 Colias nastes | reverse complement strand
CATAGGCTATATTGCATTTTCAAAAAAATTAGAGATCCTTACCAAAAATGCAATAATGTAACCCAAGGTGTAAAAAATTCCCCAATAAAACTTCTGTCATCGCGTGCGCTGCGGAATCTATTGAAGATAGAACAAAAAAATGTTCTAAGGTATTATAGAATGGATCAATATCTACAAGAAAGTCCGCGATACCATATGTCCATCTTCAGTAGTTATGTTACTACAACAACTTTATACGTTTTCAAAGTAAATAGAAGTGCCGACAGTAATCAAACCATGTGATCCATACACATATGTTAATCCTTATCCCATTAAATGATGTTTTATTATAGATTGTTTCAATACCAGCAAAATACTTTTTAAATATAAAAAATTGGATATTCCATTCAAAAGTTATAACGAATTTTTAAAAGTGTCAATCTACAGAAAATAGTAGGTATACTGTTTAATACAATGAGCAGACGTAGTGCGGGACGGGGTAAAGGTGATTTTCATGTGATTAAAAATTAAACCTATAGTCCGACCAATAGTAGACTTTTCACTGTCACGATATCGCTATCTATGCGGGTGAAACCGCAGGGCATTGCTAGTAATTTGATACAAATACAGCTTACGGCTGAATTATTATGAAGGTCACTACATCCGGGCTTAACCCGGGTAAACCCGTTTAGTTAACTAATCATTTAAACCTCCGTGAACTTTACTCGTTAAACTAATTCATAACATATTCCATACTAATGTTTGTTACGCAGTACGCTTTCACATAAAAACTAGTGAACGATTTTTGATGAATACTAATTTAAAGATAGATGGAATCTGTGAGAATTTTCTAGTGATAGATAGTTTTATTTCCATTTATGATTATATTATTACTAAGATACTTACTTACTTACGCCAATAAAAAATAATGCAATGCAAAACTATCAATGCCACGAAAAATATACTCAAAGAGAAAAATTCCTCAGAGGCTCTAAAAATAGTACAGAAATTAAAAATATAAATAATATTATGAATTCTCTATCTTGGATGAGATGAGTTTTCCTAGGAATTATCTACGGATCTGAATATTTTTTCTCTTGCGAGCCAATTTTACATGTTTTATTACAATATTTATGTTTAGTTAGAACTCATTTATATTCGTAAATTAATTGATGTTACTGACCGACTTCAAAAAGGAAAAACCAAGTTGGTAGGTACTCAATTAGATTATTTTAAAATCTGTATGCAAGTGTATTCATACATAGACAAGCTAGTATTAATACAAACATAGTTTAAATCCTTTGCCTATAAAACTTAGCATAATTTGGTCTAGACTCTAGACTATTTATAGAATATTATATTCTATCAACGTGACAAACTTACCTAGATTTGACCAGCCATTTTTACGTAAAAGAGTACCTAACATCCCAAAATGTAATGTAATAGTAAACGTTAATCTGTAGGTAGGTACGTAATATTATGTATTTAGTAGGTCCATACATGAAACGAAACTCGAACCCTTAAATTGCTGTTGATATCGGAAAACAGGACTCAAGTAATATTAATGTATCTGCTGGTGACATCTTTACGAGTCTCGCCTGAGTACATAACAATAAATAGATTTTTGCGACACATTTTGCACTATGCCGTGTCTATCGATGTATAAGTAGTTACGTTGTTCATTGTAGTTATATTACCTCATTGGTAATTAGTTGATTTAATTTTGAGCAGTTGGTGAGTTTTATAATGTGGAAGTAATACTTTTTATACTAAAAAAGACGTGTGGCACTCGGGGACTGCCGCGGTAAAGCTATTGCATAGCATGCCTTCAAGCCACACCTCCGAGCCCGTCGGAGTGGGGAGCGTGAGGTTTTTTCGTTACGGAATTTCTCGATTCGGTCCCCGCGCTCAAGGCCCGCGATAGAAGCTATGCAATAGCTTAAAATTAAAATTTGCGAATGTAAACCATAATTAAACTAGGTAATAAATATTATCAGTGTTCGACTCGTACTTTTAATCACAACCAAATTAAGGGTTCATTACGACTCAAAAATATAATTTGCTGAATATGAAGAAGGGGTTTTTCCGTTATTATCGAGATTACCTGCCATAAACGTAGAAACTTAACCATAATCATCATGTTGAAAGAGAACTACCTATTTTATATACTTCTCAATCATCATAAATTAAACGAAAACACCTAAACTTACCTCTTCACAAGGATTAATCTAATTCTTATTTACAAAGAGCAGCTTAATTACAGAGACGCCAGTTTTCCCTGTATCAATACAATAAATTACATTAGATATTCTGACCGGAGCAAATAAATATAGTTAATTATGGCTGGATAATATATTTGGGTAATGTCCTACATTGTATTGGCTTTTAATGTGATGAAATACTGTTTTGATTTTGGTAGTAAATAAAGGTTAATGGTTTTAACGGCGTCTAGTTGTATTATAGATTTTAGTTGTGACTATTGTTTTATTTAGGAAATAAACTTAAATTTAAGTTCAATATACATAGAGTATCTGTAAATCATTATAATATTACCTATATGTATTGAGTATATACATACTATACAGTGCTTTTTCATAACATGATCAATGTTTATATGTATACTACCTACGTATTTTGATCAACTACAAAACTGTTTGTAAAAAAATACACAGTTACTTTTTTATAATATTATTTACTAGATTTCCACCCGCGGCTTCGCCCGCGTTTTCAAAGGAAAACCCGCATAGTTCCGTTCCCGTGGGATTTCCGGGATAAAACCTATCCTATGTGTTAATCCAAGTTACCCTCTATATGTGTGCTAACTGCTAAATTTCATTGCAATCGGTTCAGTAGAATTTGCGTGAAAGAGCAACAAACACACACACATCCTCACATACTTTCGCATTTATAATATTAGTAGGATAGGATAGGATAGGATTATGTAGGTAGCGTTTCTAGAGTACTTAAAAAGTAGTGTTGCTATCATAAAACGTATAAAACTGTTTTTCCTAGATAAATAAAATACTGTTTTTAGTATTTATATTGTTACTTTTTTAACACAAAAATGATTTCATCTGGCAAGTTTCACGAAAGAAAATATATCAAACCCATAATAAAATATTGGAGGAAATAATATAAGAATTTTTCGTGGGTATGATGTTAACAAAATATATCTCTCGTATGGAATAAAACAATTTACGAGACGAGGTAATCTTATACCTTTAACGTTATTTTGTTTCTAAAATAACTTTTATATTTTATTCGATTTCGGTTCTGGCGGCATTTCCAAGAATGTTTTTAAATTAAAAATGTAATAATACCTATAATATTATGTCGATATTTGTTTTCCCATTTTGAAATATTCGATGATATAATCTAAGAGGACGCTATGTTACATATTAACATCTCACATTATTATACTCTCATATAAAATATTCGATTCTGACTTTTTTGGAAATCTAGGCTTATAGTTGAATTTATATATTGGGTATAAAAAAAGTAAACATTTTACTTAAGAAATTAAATTCAGAATATCAGTAAAACCAAAATAATCTCCAAAAATTTGTAGATGATATTTTTACTACAATTTCTACACATACCTACTACTACCTACTCCATAACAAACTCTCAAGTTAAACGATTAAGAAAAATAAAACCACGTCAGACCAAACATCTTTATTACAATAACCAAATCACCAATCATTTCTTCTCGAATATTCTAAACTTATAGTCCACATAGTACCCATTCTTCTTAGCGTGTTGGTTCAGAGAGAACGTTATCTTTTTAATTTTCTCAACTACTTCCTCTAACGTCAAGTTAGTGATGTGCTTCGTCGCTTTTGGCACCATTTTGTATCGATTCTTCTGATTTAACGCCCGTTTTATGTAGCTAGGGATGTCTGCAAGAATCGTTTTCCTTACGATAGTAGGTTATGTGGTTGTAATAAATGAGAGATGAATACTTTCAGAGTGGGATATTATTTGGTATTCAATAACTATAGTTATTTATTCATCTCTGTTGTATTACTAACTTTATGATTTCGTCTTTGGCAAGGACATGTTGACAGATATAAAATCTACCAATTTCATACAAAAGAAAGTGAACCGATTCAGGTGAATTTGAACATACAACACTCTGTATAATATACACTCTGTAGGATAATAATATTATTTATTGAGCACGTAAAAGTCTGCAATCAAACTCTACTAACAAACTATACTCAATGTGCTGTAAAACTCTGCAAGGGTAAAGAATTGGTTACTTCAAGACACACTTCAAGAGTATTTAATAAAAACAGTAATCTAACAAAATTACAGAACAAACGCTACAATTAATATAACGAAATTTCGCGTACGTGTTAGTACTATTCAAAAGAATTCAAGATATACAATAAAACAGAAGTTATGAAACTTAAGTTTGAAACAACCATACCTTCATAGTTGGAAAATTGGTATTGAGATAAAGCAAGCCTTAACAGTATTAATGCCACAACCACAGTCACAAGCATGCTTCGTTTGTTAACTGTTAACACTTTTGTTTCGACTATATGACACAGAGTAGGTAATGCATAGAGAGATCTTTTTTTATTTTTTTGTGAAAGCAATATATGTTTAATGTATGAGTTTGTTTATTGCCTTGTATCCATGACTGAATAATAGGAATTAAAATTAGTGATATTATAAGATCTTTAGTCAGAAGGATGAATAAAACATGTTTTTTTTTGTTGAATTAAAAAAAATCATAATATTATGGTTCACCTAATCACAAATTAGCATGATTTTCATTTATCACTTTTATGAGTATTGAGATAAAAACTATAGCTTAGAAGTATCGTTTATAATTCAGGATAGGAGGTAGTTACATTGATTATGTAAAGTAAAACGAATGTCACAAAAAGACGTGTGGCACTCGGGGACTGCCGCGGTAAAGCTATTGCATGCTATGCCTTCAAGCCACACATCCGTGCCCGTCGGAGTGGGGAGCATGAGGTTTTTTCGTTACGGAATTTCTGGATTCGGTCCCCGCGCTCAAGGCCCGCGATAGAAGCTATGCAATAGCTTAAAAATAATAAAATTTTGCAAGATTAATTTACATTTCATATAAATGTAATAAACGACAGAAACATAAAATAAAAATATTGAATATGAAAATGTAGGTGGGAAAATAAAGTTTATTGAACCGACGCCATTGCGGTATTTATAAGCCGTGAAAATATTGCTCAGTAACGAGCTTAATAAAGTCAATCAGGTTACGATAAGAAAATTTTATCTTTTATTTTGCTCTCCCATTAATTTTTCCGTTCTTAACGAGTTCCAATAAATGCTAAATCAATTCGTTCGATTTTCAGAAATTACGATGAAGGATTCACCTTAATTATACCTAAATCAAAAGTTGAAATACTCTGAAAATTTGTACGGTCTACACTGTATTTTTATTTTCAATATTTTCGAAAGCTTTTTTTCCTTTTTTGTAACTATTTTTTAGTTAGGTGCTTAAATAGAAATCGTATAAAATATGTATAATATACATTGGTAAATGGTAGATAACAACCACATAAAACTATACCAAATTTCTCATAATGTTAATTAAAAACATACAACATAATTTAAAGAACGATCTGTAAAACATTACTCTATGCATTATGCACTTGTACCAGCAAATACAATTTGACTTATATTGTTATTTATTGCACACACAAAAATGGACTTTAAATCTCGATAATACAGTTCTATTTTGAATACATCTCGCATAACTCTATTGTCGGCAAGTTTAAGTTTACACGGAAGGCGTTAAAGTTCTTAAAACAAAATGTTTTGTTTGCGTTTGTGTCCTTAAGTTTTGTGCGACGGATTTTTTTGAGAATTGGAAATTTATTTTGTCGCGACAAAAGACTGCTCTTAGTTTTATTCGAAAATTGTGAAAAAGCAATGTGTTCAGAAAATGCTAGAGACCAAAAAATAATTTAAGAATCTTAACAGATTCTTTCAAGATTTCGCTCATTTCACTGAAAACATGTTATTGATTATACTTTTTTCGAGAGTTTATACAGTCATCAGAGCGTTACTACAATTTAACAAATATTTCCTTTTAAAAATATTATAAAGTTTTGTTCATATTATCTTAACTAGTGCTTATAAAAGCTTGATTTTCTTTCATATAACTTCTTCTAGAAAACTCGCTTCAACGTAAACTTACTCATTGATTTCCAGAACGAACGCATGCGGATTGCATTTATCGACTTTTACAGTATACTTTTATAAATATATTTTAAAGCTTTTAAAACTATTTCAAATATATTATTAATTTAAGTTTACAGCCAAATTGAAATTACATTTAAAGCTTCCTAAATAAGTATTAGAATAAGCAAGGTGGGAAAATAGGTTTTATTATCTTTGCCCTTTGTTTAACAAAGGTAGTTTTCACAGAAGTAGTTTTACAATTATTATTATTCGTCGACATGCTATGAAGGGCAAATAAGCTTTTTTTTATTCTCGAAGTGTTATTAGATTCTGTAACATTTATTATGAGGCTTACAGTATGGTTATGAAAGTTAAAAAAAATGGGGGATTTTTGGCGCCAAATAGAGGTGCGGAGTTGCGATATTAAAAGAAAAAACTTTAAGGTAGGTATAGATAATAATTCATGTTCAAAATATGTCACACTAGCTTACCGCCCGCGGCTTCGCCCGCTTTGTCTAAAACCTAATAAATTATATACTAAAACCTTCCTCTTGAATCACTTTATCTATTAAAAAAACCGCATCAAAATCCGTTGCGTAGTTTTAAATATTTAAACATACAAAGGGACATAGGGACAGAGAAAGCGACTTTGTTTTAAACTATTAGATCAAGAGCCCACGACGGCCAGACTTTCCTTTTTTTCGGAAAGTTGAAAGTTTCTCTGTATATGTCTCCTATACAGATAAGAACGACATAATGAAAGTTAGGTACTATTTTATACACCTTTACTACCTGTTTCCTGCCCAAGTAACCACAACCCAAACTTGATAGTCGCTCTTCGTTCTTATCTGTATAGGAGACATATACAGAGAAACTTTCAACTTTCCGAAAAAAAGGAAAGTCTGGCCGTCGTGGGCTCTTGGATTATGTGTAGTGATGATGAGCTATTTCTTATTTCAATGATTCATTCTTCTGTATTTTACTAAGCATTCGATACCTACAGCCCTACACATAAGCTCTAATCCCTAATCAACTAAAATTTCAATCCAAACCAATTAATCAAGCACATTAAACCGCCATCCATATAAATGACAGGTCTAACTTGCAAGTTCTAAAGTTGAAGCAATGAATCAATATGTTAACGTCTCGAGAAGCAGTCTAACATGATTTATGTGTATCAATTAGGACGGTCAGTGGATTGGATTACCGGTGACACCCGAAGTCTGTGTGCTTAATTAGGCTTAACAGCGTTAAGACGACTTCGATCGGTTCCAATGTGAATTTGGAAATGAGTGTACCGCTTTACATTTGAACGCGCGTGAATGGCGGCTTTTTGCGGATGTGAAATGATAAATAGTAGTGCTAGTATCGTATTATAGTATCTGTGGTAGGTTTGTTATTTGCTTCGTGGTAATTTTTTGCTGTAAGTATGTTTAATGTTAGAGAGAATGACCGGGCTCAATGGCGTGCCATGACTGAGGCCTATGTCCAGCAGTAGACAAACATGGGCTGATAATGATGATGCTGATGTTTAATGTTTGTTCATGTGTTGTTGAATAATGCCATCTTACTTTGCATCTATATCAACAACTTGATAGTTGTAAAAATACTTACAACACCATTGAGCCTAAACACGAAACGATTGAGGCAACAACATCTCTCTAAATGGAAGAGTTTTTATCTGTGACAAATAATAATAATAATAATAACGGCGTAGGGATGTGACGACCCCATCGCCCACGGTTGGAATATCTATTGTCTATGTGACAATAGATATTCCACCCGTGCAATCAGTCAACCCGCAGGACACCTTGTGGCGGGGTGTCGGGGAGTAGCGACCCCGCGGGAACCGAGTGCTCCCGGGGGAGGCCCCTGTCTTCATCTCCGGCTCGCCTTCACCGGCCGGTCGGAGTGAAGCCTGACGAGGACAGGACCCCCACCTCTGGCTTGCCTTAACCGGCCGGCCAGAGTGGAGTCGCGAGAGCTTTTAGCTCGAAGGGTGGATGCGAAGCGTAAGTGGCGAGTGGGCACGTGATGCTGGACCCTCAGGGAGCGCGTGATCGTAGTTTAAAGTCCAGGGACGCCTCTCCACCCTTAGCTGCTCACAATATGTTGCCCCCTTGTCGCACTATTGCAGCGACTTATTTCGGGGGCCCATACAGTGAGAGGGCGAGTCACCACCTGCCAACAATTTTTTGCTATATCTTAGTAGAAAGGCAGGTGCCATAGTCTTCCATAGTCCTTAATTCCGGTCCATTAACATCCCATTCCATAGCCCAGTTTATTTTATTCCCTTATCTTGCAATAGTCCTACATCGGCCGCGGACTGCCCAGGGCTGTATCTCTATAGTGCAGTCATGGGCAGGCTGCGGCTGGTGTCCCACAACACAGTAAAGTTCTCGAAAGGGCCTCTGCGTGTTGGATCCGTGTCCCCACGTAAGCCTTCCAAAGGACCGGGTACCTTCCTTATGATGGTACCCGAGTATTATGGAATTGAGATACATAATAATAATAAGGGCGTAGGGATGTGACGACCCTATCGCCCACGGTTGGAATATCTATTGTTTACGTGACAATAGATATTCCACCCGTGCAGTCAGTCAGCCCGCAGGACACCTTGTGGCGGGGTGCCGGGGAGTAGCGACCCCGCGGGAACCGAGTGCTCCCGGGGGAGGCCCCTGTCTTCATCTCCGGCTTGCCTTCACCGGCCGGTCGGAGTGAAGCCTGACGAGGACAGGACCCCCACCTCTGGCTTGCCTTAAGCGGCCGGCCAGAGTGGAGTCGCGAGAGCTTTTAGCTCGAAGGGTGGATGCGAATCGTAAGTGGCGAGTGGGCACGTGATGCTGGACCCTCAGGGAGCGCGTGATCGTAGTTTAAAGTCCAGGGACGCCTCTCCACCCTTAGCTGCTCACAATATGTTGCCCCCTTGTCGCACTATTGCAGCGACTTATTTCGGGGGCCCATACAGTGAGAGGGCGAGTCACCACCTGCCAACAAATTTTTACTTCCCTTAAGTAGAAAGGCAGGTGCCATAGTTTCCATAGTCCCCAATTCCAGTCCATGTAGCATCCCATTCCATAGCCCGGTTTATTTTGCTTCCATTTCTCACAATAGTCCTACATCGGCCGCGGACTGCCCAGGACTGTATCTCTATAGTGCAGTCATGGGCAGGCTGCGGCTGGTGTCCCACAACACAGTAAAATTCTCGAAAGGGCCTCTGCGTGTTGGATCCGTGTCCCCACGTAAGCCTTCCAAAAGTCCGGGTACCGTCCTTCTGGTGGTACCCGAGTATTATGGAACCGAGAAACATAATAATAATAATAAACACATTTATTGTCAGAATCACATCATGATTACAAATTGATTTACAAAGGAAAAACAAATAAAAGAAAAATAATAAGAATAAGAAGAAGCTTATTCCTAAGAAACAGTAGGTAATGTGGCAGTGAGTGACCTGACAAATGGAGCCAACTCAGTTTATGATGGCAAGGTGATTAATACCTTACCACCACTGATTTTCAGTGACCCCAAGTGACTATTGGAGTTTCAGTCTAGAATTACATGTAATGAAAATCAAATCTCTTTCCAAATTCAAACAATGATTAACAGCAACAAGTGTCAACGAAAAAGGCACGTTAAAACTCGTCACAAAGTCCCAACTTATTCAGGGACCAGACTATACGTCAATGTCACTACGCTATTCACGATTTGATAAATACTATGTGACGATAAAGTCGGGTCGTGTAAACGCGGCCTTATTTCTGTCGTGTGGACACTGGTTTAATTTTTCTTTTATGGTTGTAAATATTGTATTAGGTAGCAGGGAGGATACGCGTCTGGGTTAGGTTATGCATGTACAATGTACATTCTAAATTGAATGACTGATTATGTTTTATGCGAGTGTATTTATAAAATCTGTTCAGTAGATTTCCCATGAAAGCGTAACAAACATCCATGCTTACAAACTTATGCATTTATAATATTAGTAGGATAAAGATTTCAATATTCTGCGTGGCAAGTAAGAGCGCAACTCCCGAAGTTGCGTCGCTACGTGCGCGCACTTTCTTACTAGCCCATAGAGTTGATGGGAGAGACAAAATAGTTGCGGAGACAAAAGTTGCTCTTGCGCGCTAGCTCTTATACTTTACTATTTCTTCTTCTTTCCTGCAATATTATTTTAATCAAATCAACAATAACTTTATCGTGGAGACCTCATATCAAGGAAGTGAGCAAAAAAATGTACGCAGCAGCTGGATCCCTGAGACGATTAAGAAACTTTCTTCCTTTGCCTACTAAAATCCTTTTAGCTCAGTCCCTTCTTCTCCCTATATTAGACTATGCCGATGTAAGCTATGTAAATTTAACGATGGAACAGTTGAATGTGCTCGAACGCCTACAGAACTTCTGCATACGGTTTATATTTGGGCTCCGTAAATATGATCATGTTTCGGAGTTCCGAAAAAAGCTCAACTGGTTGCCGATGCGCTTGCGGCGGGATGCGCATGCTCTCCAACTACTGTATCGAATTTTATTTGACCCTAAAACGCCAAAATACCTTAAGGAAAGGTTTGAGTTTAGAGGTCATTATAGTGAGGTTCGTTCATCCGAAATGTTGAGGATAATTATGCCTCAACATCGCACACATTTTTATGATGGATCTTTTACTGTACATGCTACTAAACTCTGGAATGCTCTGCCAGACTCTATCAAAAATGCTCAATCACCAAATAGTTTTAAATGTATGGTTAAATCTCACTTTCTCAGTGTTAGCCGTACATAAAATTTATTTATATTATATACGTATTATTAATTACTATGTATTATTTTTAGTATGGTATTTTTCTTCGAATCTTTATTCCCTTTTACTTATTTAGTTATATCACAATATAAATAATATGTATGTGTATCCTTTATCATAGTTATTATTGCACTACCCATTTATGTATTTTGGTATTTATTCCTCTATTGTACCAAAGGTTGTCTGGAAGAAATCGCTCTAAGCGATAAGACCGCCAATTGTACTTAGTGTAAGTTATATTTAAGTGTTTGTATTTCTTGTTTTGTTATCTTTAAGTGCAATAAAGTATTTATAAATAAATAAAATAAACTTTGTCTATAAGTGAACCTATTTGTCCAGCTAGCATTTGAAGTATCTGGATCAAGTTTGATGGTACTTTCATTGACAAATAGCTGCCTTTATTGTTAAAGGAAAAGGAAACAGCTCAAACTTTACAAAAAGACTAAGACTAATACTTCCGAAAAAAATATGACATTACTAAAAACTTCGCATCAGCCAGTTCTCTATACATCAAAATGTATGAAAAATGTTAAGAAATTACAGACACCGCTATTTATAAAAGTCCATTCTATGGAGGAAGCGGTCCCGAACGTGACTCATCGATCAAATGCTGTACCGATATCAAAATGTAGTTACTATTGTCCTTTCGATAAAATATGATAGACGACATTGACAAATCGTGAAGTCAAAATGTTCAGGTATTTTTGCTAATGCCCCGTTTTAGATAAATTATTTGTTGATAAAAAAAAAATTGGTTGTCTGTAAAGTCGGTTTACTGACGATAGTTGAA